>BQNB010080112.1:0-30028 GCA_026074375.1 Tanacetum coccineum
GACGGCTATATTGCAGCCTCAACTGTATAAAAAACGAGTGTTATTAAAGACACACCTCTTGTCTCAATCTAATATTTTCACATCACGTAGTCTTTGCATCCTCTTTATTATGTGTAGTTTAATCCATGATGTTATGTGGTTCAACCTTTAGCTTCTCTAAATGTCTTTAGCCACTGTGCTTAATTTGTTAAATAGATGAGTTATTAAAAGTATTAATTACATCCATATGTACATTAATTTGGTATAGTAAGTGTTGGTAGTAAGATGCCCTTATAGTGTTTTAAGTGTTAAGAGTATGGCCATTGAGCACTATGTTCATCTTGTTTCCAATCACATTTAAATGGCTTTCTTCTAAAACAAATCAAGAAACTTCTCTGGTTATGTGTTTGTTTCTACACATTATATTCTCTCTTGCCTTATTTCCTGTTTTATATGTGCAGGTGCACATATGTTTTTGGAATATATTTGCAGCTGAAATGAATATTTGCTCGTGTACTGGTATAGCTACATCTTTGTTAGGATTTATGTTTTCCTAACTTAGTACCGACAGTACAAATAGTTAGTACTGATAGTTATAGTTAGTACTGACAGTACAAAATGTTAAGTACTGATCAGTTAGTTAGTACCGTTAGAAGAAAATAGTTAGTACCGTTTATGAGATATGTATGAGATATTTTAGGAAAAGATATGTATGCGTGTTGTAAGTCAGTTAGGGTTTATCCTTGTTCTATAAAAGGATTCCTATTGGCATAGTTAGAGATACGACCTCAAAATATCTCATAGCAAAATCATATCTCATTAGTTAGTAATCTGTATTCATTCAAAGTAGATTAATAGAAGTTATTATTCAGTTCTATAGTGTTTTTCTTAGTACTTGTGTTAAGATTCCGCATTAACACATAGTATTCATAATCAGTGTTTCTATATAGTCACTTGTATTTATACATCTTGGCTATCATCCTTAATAGGCTGCAGAGATCTATTCCTTAAGGGACTCACAAACAGGAGCGTCTATCGGGGCGGTCCCTTATATAGGCCGGCGCCCCCTTTAAATATCCGGTGGCCCCCTAATATATCTGGGACGGCCATTTCCTGACAGGCTTTTTTTTTGCTCCTATAAATAGTGGGTCACCTCCAACTATTTTTACAACCCTTTTGCACGATTCTCTTTTAGTTCTTTCTCTCTCTAGATCTCACTAAATCTCTCTAAATCTCTCTAAATCTTTGATCATTCAACTTGGTTAATCTTGTTTAAATGTGATCAAATCTTCTATCCTTTCCTCCTTTCCTCAAGTGCAAGAGAAGAACTTTCGTCATCATCAAGATACGAAGTTATGTAGTCTAGTTAGTTCATTTGTAACATATGTTACATATAGATCGAGTCCATGTCTTCAAATCTTTAGTAGTGTGTAGATCCGAATGGTGTGTATATTCGGAAGGGTTGATTGTGGGTTGGTTAGTATTTTGGGCCTTAAAATACATTAGTGTAGTGGTAGATTGGTTCTAGCTAAGATTAGGACTCGACATTTAGCTTAGTGTCAGAAAATAATGTAAGCGACGCGGTTTATGTGTTTAGGCCATAAAACACAAGGTTTGTTATGTTGGGCCATAAAACATAACGGGTTTGGTTGTACCTGAAGAAGGACTCGACATCTAGCTTAGTGTCGGAAAATAATGTAAGCATTGGTATAAGGTTTTCTCCGCCGAAAGGGAGCTTGTTGATTAGTGAAGTAACTCTCGAGTTGGATACTCGAGGAGTGGAGTAGGGCGAAGAGGAGCTTCATGACCGAACCACTATAAATCATCATGTCGGTTTGCATTTTCTTTTACCTTTCTCTTTACTTATGTCTTTACATTTATCGCTTTACTTTTACACTTGCATTGTGCTTATGATTGTGTGAATTGTTGTGTATGTTGTGTTTGTCATGGTTGTGTAGCTCCTTGTAGTAAACATTGTGAGTGTGGATATATTGGTAGAATATGCGCTAGTTATTGTAAATCCATTATCGACACTTCTCATATTGCGTCAAACTTGATTGGTGATTTGATATAAATGATCTAGTCTGAAAACCTCTTCTGGAGGCGGTCCCTTAAATAGGGCGCCCCCTGATGTTCTAGGCGGCCCCCCATATATTTATGGGACCGCCGGCAGAGAGTGATGTAATAATTGATACAAAAGATTTAAAGTTTTTAAAAGGAAACGTATTCACCCCCCTCTACGGTTTCCACAATTGGTATCAGAGCCACGTCGCTCTAGTTTTCAAAACAAATGGTTTTTAAAATAGAGTACGATCCATGTATCAAATTACCCATGAAGGGGGATTAAATATGAAAAGTGTTTTGTTGTTTGATTCGTACTAGTTTTGTTATTAAATATACTTCGTATACTAGCTTGAAGGAAAATTTTCTCAAAAGAACTTGGAAGTGTCAACTTATGTTTGTCTAAGTCGTAAGAGTAGAAATGATGTCTAAAACACGAAATTTATGTGCTGGAACAACTTTTTAAAGTCCTATGTTCTACAGTTAAGTTACAAAATGATTTTGAACAAAAAACGTGTTTTGGGGTCACTGGTGGCGGTCCCATAAATGTTCGGGCGGCCCCCAAATATATCTGGGGGCCGTCACCTTTATGGGGGCCGCCTGTCTGTTTCGTCAGTTTTTGGCAAACTTAGAAAAATCATATAAAATCAACCGTAAGTCCGTAGAAGTCGTGTCATCCGCCATTTCAAAGATAATTGAGTCTAGTTTCATTTAAAAATACTTCCAAGTCTTTATTCTAAACTTAAGTCAGTCAGAAATGCAAAATACTACATAGTGGTCAAAACTACATGTCTCGATTTGACGTAAAACTTGTAGTTTACCTTTTCTTTCAAGTCGTGCATTTCTAGTCAACTTATCTTTGAAAATATTGATCTTGATTAATTTTTAAAATAGGGAGAAAACTATTTTTGTTTTCAAATAAAATCAAGCTATGTATACATCGTTATATCTAATACACAAAACGACGACGAATATCCTTATGTGTATGCTAGATGATTATGTGTGTTTAACTTTTGTTTCAACTTTGTTAATAGATATTAATAGGTAATCATTACTATTTGTAATTGAGTATATTATATATCTAATTCCATGTGTCATGGATGCTATTTGTATGATATAGTTTTCGTATTGTGCTAATAGGAATTACGCTAGATCTCTTGCGCTAGGTTGCAAAATTATTTGTGCATTGCATATAGGCATAGATCACTATATTTACAAGTGTTACATAAACATCTTGTAGATTATTTTGAGTGTAGTAACCCATTTAGAAACAAGAGTTAAATAATTTGTCAAGTGTGTGAAAATAATGTCTAAGATTATATGGTAAAAACCCGTCACTAAAAATATTTTCCAATACATTAACTCTCTTCCAAACGACTGTCTTAAATTTTTCATCGTCTTTACTTTGTTTGACCCTTGGGTTGGGTAAACAAACAGATAATATCATATTAATACATTAGTATTCTAGTAAGAATTGTATTTTTTTAAATTTGCTTGTGCTTGCATGTGGTTAACACACACACACATAATTATATTCTTGTTATAAAACATAAATTATTTTTACAAAGATGTGTGTTGTATAAAATTGTTCAGAAAAAACATTGTACATAATAAATGTCAAAAACTATGCATACTATGCATAATAACAAATAGTTTTTCGAACACGCAAAATATATGACAAACTTGAAGAAAGAAATTAACTTTTCATTATTCATCAACCTCCACCTTCAACTAGTCTTAGGATTAGGGAACACACTATGAAAAATCTTTATTTGTCTTCTTTTAAAAGAGTGTTTGTGAGTGTCAAGAAAGATTTTGAATATATATCAACTCATTATTCAAACTATGATTGATATTATTATTGAATCTAATTGACAAGTTTTCAAGTATGAATAAGAAATCAGATTCTTATTTGTCTAGCTTTAAGATTATATCAAAATATAACAAGAGATATTATCTTTCAACCTACATTACTCAATCACACTTCGATTGATATAAAAATAATCGAACATCCTTTCCAAGACGATACGAATATGCATCGGACTTAATCACCCCATGGTGTAGATGATGTCATATTGAGTCTACTTGTCCAATAGTTGTGTTCCAAATATTTGGCAAATATATGCATAAAATATACAATGAAGTAGGATTGGCAACTTGAATGTTTCATCCGAGACATTCAATTAATTTACCTTGCAATGCAATTGGTAAAGTCGTCATCTCCGAAAAGTCAAACATGAGCAAATACACAACATATGTAACTTTGCTCAAACAATTGAAAAAGACAACTCAAAACTCTCACTAAATTCTCATTAAAACTCTCTCTTACTTTATCAAATAAGCATAGTATTTATTCTTCACCAAATGGGAACCCTTTAACCATCTAAGGTTAGGATTAGGAAGAATTGAACATATTCTACAAGCCATTTTTGTGCTTTCTCTCAAATAAGTGATCGTAAGAGGATTTTAAATATGAAGATGATTATTATTCAAACGATAATCAATCTCACTATTCAATCTAATTACAAAATTAGAATATGAACATGAAATCGAGACTAGGATTTATCTAGATCACGGAAATATCAATCAAATGACCATAGATATCTTTCCGTGTCTACATGTTTAACCATCCTCGGTTATTACATGAAATCACGAAGTCGATTGCAAGACAACAAGATTAGTCATCGAATTGCAATTCACACTTGCAATGAAGATGTTTCATTGAGTCTAAAGTGTTCAAATGTTGTGTTATTAGCTATGGTCAAATTATACATCTAAACTTAACACACTCTAAGTAGGATTGACGACTTATAAATTTCCATCGGGAAAATCATAAGTACTCCAACTTGATAAGCAAGTCTTGGATGTCATTTCTGAAAACTCAAACCGAGAACCCTTATAACTTATATAAGTTTCTCTTAATAACCTAATATCAACACCATCTCCCAAATAATGGAAAAATGATCCTTGCCCAAATTTGGCACCTCCACGGATCGATGGATCCTTCGTCCTAAATTCATCTTCGGTTTAGGTAGATCCGCCCTATGGCATTAGATTTAAACATCTTCCTCTTGTCAATCTCTTGCTTAAAAGTCTAACATAGATGTAACTAAACTTTAGTTAATCATCATTTGTTTCTATAAAGAAACAAACACAAGATCTATTGAAGGTTAAATAACCTTTATGGATTTCTTTCATAAAAGCACATTGCATATGTGCATTGCTTTGAACCACTCTCAATATGAGCATTACCAGTGTCCTTTCTATGGCATGCTCTTAGGTCCTAGATGACTCATTCTTTCTTATAGCTACAACAACCTGCTTGCACTCTCATTCAACCTTAAAATTCCACACATCTTGATTAGGATTATGTGAACCGAAATTAAAGCATGTTAGTTGAGTCATAGTAGGCCTTGTATGAAAAGATAATACAAATTTTATCTTTGCTACATTCATTAGGCAAAATATAAGGAATTATATTTTGTCTAACTAGAGAATGAACACTAGAGAATCTATTGACTAGAATTCAATTGACCTAATGGTGAACTGCTTACTAAGAGTGAAGTTGGTTCTGTGATATAACACGTAAAAATGGTCGTGTTTAGCATGAATTGAGCACCACTAGTGATAGTCTATATTTTTTTTTTTTTTCCCCCCCATCTTTTTTTTTCTAATTTGTTTCAATGGCCTTTTTAAATATTGCCTAATGATAGTCTACATTGATAGGACTTGTATTTTATTAGGAGTGCCACACTAAGCAGTGGAAATAAAGTTTCCTCTTAGTCAATCTAGACTACAGCATTTTCACATATGTGCATTTGAAATTTCAGGATAATAACGTGCTCATACGTATATGCTTTATATGCTTTCATGTTTATCTTAATGCTCAACGTTTATTTGCTTAGCTATTGAATGCATGTCTGCTGTAAAAGCATTTTCCTTTTTCTCAGCAATTTAGATAAAAATAAATTTTCTCTATGTTCATTAAATATCACATGCTTTAAGTGTAAAAGTAACATGCTTTACATGATGATTATATTTAAAATTATCATGTTTTGTTTGCGTCATCTTACATAACTTACATGTTAATTGTGCACCTACACTATGTTAGGTTAATGTATGATAAATAAGGTTTAGATGTCATACAGTCTTACACATTATAATTAATTTGTTGATTTTATGTTGATGCATGACTGATAAAATTGCATGATTAATCTATATATCTATGCATCTAGGTATATTACTTATATATATATATTTATATATATACTATTATTATATATATATATATATAATATTATATATTATATATATATATAATAGATACATTTTCTCACACTATCATATTTCCATTGCGTCTGTGTCAAAATCTAAAAGTCAAAGAGGTCGTAGAATGGTCTTAAATCTCCTTGAGTCTTCATTCACACCTTCCCTTAATCATCATCTCTCTTTCTTCCAAATCATCCACTCTTTTGTTGAGAAAAGGTTAGATACTAATCTAGCGCTCCTCCAAGTAGGTTTGACAACTTGAATATTTCATCCGAAATATTCAAGTATGTTTAACTTGCAATCACAAATGTTAAAGGTTATATCCGAAAATTCCTATTCAAGACGTTTAACAACATAAGTTGAAACGCTCTTCTTTAAATTCGACTAAAAACATTCTTTCTCTTCGATGAAAGCATTCTTTCTCTTCGATGAAATATTCTTTCTCTTTGATGAAAACACTCTATCTCTTCAACGAAACATTCTTTCTCTTTGACAAAAACATTCTTTCTCTTCTACAAAACATTCTTTCTCTTTGACGAAAACATTCTTTCTCTTCGAAGAAAACATTCTTTCTCTTTGATGAAAACACTCTTTAACTTTCGATCACATCTCTTCCTTCTCACTCAACCACGCCTCTACAACCATAGAGATGGCTAATCTATTTCTTCTACTATTTCCGCTACCACCTTTAAGATAACCTTATACCTCGTGATATGATTGTTTTATGAACATTCACAATACTCGAGAAGACCACCATCTATCTTGACATTGTCAAGCTCGTCGTTTCCATCTTCGTTTGTTTTCTTCTTCTTTATTATTATTATTATTATTATTTTCGCGTACGAAACATACCGAAGATACGTCACCATTTCCTTCGGGACAATGTCCAAAAGGAAACATCTCCATTAAAAAAGGTTGCGTTTAAAGATAACATCGTCAACATTCTGTCTTTACCCCTTAACCGCGAATCGTTAAATTATATTCGTCTAGGTTTAGGAATGATGGAACACATTCCGTAAATCGGTCTCTTCTTTTCTCCTAAGTCTCGATTCTAGTCTATATTCCATTCTGTCTCGTGACAACCTAATTACTTCATCCGAAGTATTTTAAGGATTTTTAATTAGCGAAATGCAAATTAAAATGTCACTCCGTTTGAAAAAATTTGTCAACAACATCTCAGCTGGTGGCGATCCCCATAAATCAGGCGCCCCCCTGATTAAAACAGGTAGCCCCCATATATATGGGACTGCCGACAGCAGCTTGTAATACCTTTCATTTTTTTCCTTAACCTAACACTTCCTCTCTTCTGCTATGAGTTGACGTGTACTCCACACCCAAACCTATATCCAATATCTCTCTATAGATCAATGGGTCATCCTCAAATCCCAACACTCATATGCATCGTTGCTTATGTTTTCAAGAGTCAAGTGCAATTTCATTGAATGTGTCTCATTATCAATAACACATTCCTTACAATCGATAGACTTACAATCCATCACTTCACAATAAATCCCCTCACATACAAACCTTGGTCCTCACATCTCGCATACGTCTTGTCTCAAATTCATAGACGATTCTTCTCACTTCTAAACGTTCCTTTTCACTTCTAATGAGTCTCCCCATCTCTAACGTTTCCTCTCACTTCTGTACATTTCTTCTCTCTTCTAATAGTCTTGTTACTATTAGAATTCCTCTTATATCCCTTGACAACTTAATTATTTCATCGAAATTTTAAGTTAATTTGTAAAATGCAATGTTCACTCCTTCACAACTTTCCACGTTCTAGAGTGAAAGACATAAAGAAGATATTAAATTTAAGTGTTATTGATTCACCACATTGTGAGTCTCTCATTATTTTATTCCACCATGAAAGAACTACCCTATTTACACATTCTCACTTTGTTCCTCAAACACTTGTTCAATCACAAAACACCAAACAAACCCTTTAAAAATTCCCCATTCATCCACATTTGTCTCGTTAGGATCATTTTGCACATTAATTGTTAGTGCAATTGATATATCAATATCTTCTATTTCAACCTTCGTTTCACAGTTCCTTCTTTGTATCACTCTGCTTTCCCATTTTTGGCTATATGGGAATTTTGTCAATTCACATCAAGAGCACATAGGTCTCCATCCTGTCTTATTTTTCTTTTTATTCTTTGAGTGTCAATTCGTCTACTATTTTAAAAAGCGTCATTCTCATAAGTGTCATTTCATGAGTTATATATTATATATATATTATAATATATATATATCTAATATAATTTATATATAATTACATGTATATCTAACATATAAATGTATATGTATATATACATGTATATCTACATATATATATTTAATATTTATATTTATATATATATATATATATATATATATATTTATATTATATATATATATATTATATATATATATATATATATAATATATGTAGATTATACATGTATATTATACATATACATGTATATGTAGATATACATTGTATATATATATTTATTTATATATATATATATATTATAGTATTTTATTATATTATACTCATGAGAATGACACTTATGAGAATGACCTTTTTAAAAGTAGACGAATGACACTCAAAGAATAAAAAGAAAAATAAGACGAGGATGGAGACTATGTGCTCTTGGATGTGAATGAAAATGATTCCATATAGCCAAAAAGTGGGAAAGCATGAGTGATACTAAAGAAGGAACGTGTTGACGAGAGGTTGATAGAAGATATTGATATATCATTTGCACTAACAATTGATGTGCATATGATCCTATCGAGACAAAGGTGGATGATGGGAATTTAAAGGTTTGTTTGGTGTTTTGTTGGTTGACAATGTTGAGGAACAAAGTGAGATGTGAAATGAGGTGGTAGTTCTTTCATGGTGGAATAATAATGAGAGACTCAACAATGTGGTGACTCAATAACACTTGAAGATTTAATATCTTCTTTATGTTCTTCACTTTCTAGAAAGTGGAAAGTTTTGTGAAGGAGTGACATTTGCATTTTACAAATTACTTAAATATTTCGGATGAAATAATTAAGTTGTCAAGGGATATAGGAGGAATTCTAATAGTAACAAGACTATTAGAAGAGAGAAGAAATGTACAGAAGTGAGAGGAAACGTTAGAGATGGGGAGACTCATTAGAAGTGAAAAGGACGTTAGAGTGAGAAGAATGTCTATGGAATATGTGACAAGAGTATGGCGAGATGTGAGGACCAAGTTTTGTATTGTGGAGGGGATTATTGTGAGTGATGGATTGTAAGTCTATCAATTATAAAGAATGTGTTTGATAATGAGACACATTTCATTATGAAATTCACTTGACTCTTGACAACATAAGCAACGATGCAATATGAGTGTTGGGATTTGGGGAAGGGGGGGGGAAATAAATGACCTCATTGATCTATAGAGAGGATATTGGATTTAGGTTGGGTGTGGTAGTACACGCAACTTTCATAGCAGATGAGAGGAGTTTGAGGTTAATGGAAAAAAATGAAGGTATTACAAGCTGTGTTGGCGGTCCATATATTGGGGGTGCCTGTTAATCAGGGGTGGTGCGCCTGATTATGGGGACCGCCACAGCTGAGATGTTGTGACGAATTTTTTCAAACGGATTCTTTTTTGCTTTTTAGTGAGTGACATTTTATTTTGCATTTCGCTAATTAAAAATCCTTAAAATACTTCGGATGAAGTAATTAGGTTGTCACGACACGGAATGGAACATAGACTAGAATCGAGACTTAGGAGAAAAGAAGAGACCGATTTATGGAATGTGTTCCATCATTCCTAAACCTAGACGAATATAATTTAACGATTCGCGGTTAAGGGGTAAAAGACAGCAATGTTGATCGATGTTATTTTAACGCAACCCTTTTTTAATGGAGATGTTTCCTTTTGGACATTGTCCCGCCCCCCCTGAGGAAATGGTGACAGTATCTTCGGTTGTTTCGTAACGCGAAATAATAATAATAATAATAATAATAAAGAAGAAGAAAACAACGAAGATGGAACGCACGAGCTTGACAATGTCCCAACGATGGATGGGTGGTCTTCTCGAGTATTGTGAATGTTCATAAAACAATCATATCACGAGGTATAAGGTTATCTTAAAGGTGGTAGCGGAAATAGTAGAAGAAAGAGATTAGCCATCTCTATGGTTGTAGAGGCGTGGTTGAGTGAGAAGGAAGAGATGTGATAGAAAGTTAAAGAGTGTTTTCATCAAAGAGAAAGAATGTATTCTTCGAAGAGAAAAGAAATGTTTTTCGCTCGAATAGAAAGAATGTTTCGTAGAAGAGATGAAAAGAATGTTTTCATCAAAGAGAAAGAAATGTTTGTGTGAAGAGATAGAGTGTTTTCGTCAAAGAGAAAGAATATTTCATCGAAGAGAAAGAATGCTTTCATCGAAGAGAAAGAATGTTTTAGTCGAATATAAAGAAGAGCGTTTCAACTTATGTTGTTAAACGTCTTGAATAGGAATTTTCGGATATAACCTTTAACATTTGTGATTGCAAGTTAAAGATACTTGAATATTTCGGATGAAATATTCAAGTTGTCAAACCTATTGGATGAAGCGCTAGATTAGTATCTAACCTTTTCGTGACAAAAAGAGTGGATGATTTGAGAAAGAGAGATGATGATTAAGGGAGGTGTGGGAATGAAGGATCAAGGAGATTTAAGACCATTCTACGACTCTTTTTGATTTTTAGATTTGTTACACCATTTCTGACACGACGCAATGGAACATATTTATAGTGTGAGAAAATAATGGATATATATAGATATATATATATATAATATTATATATATTATATATATATATATATATATATATATATATATATATATATATATACCTAGATGCATAAGATATATAGATATAATCATGCAAGTTTATCTAAGCATGCATCAACATAATAATCAACAAGATTAATGTGTAAGAATGTATGACATCTAAACCTTATTGTAATCTACATTAACCTAACATAAGTGTAGGTGCACATTTTTAACATGTAAGTCCATGTAAGATGACGCAACAAAACATGATAATTTTAAATGTATCATCATGTTAAAGCATGTGAGCATTTAGCACTTAGAGCATGTGATATTTAGTTGAACAAGAAGATATTTTATCTAAATTGCTAGAAAAAGGCAAATGCTTTTACAGCAAACATGCATTCAATAGCTAAGCAAATAAACGTTGAGCATTAAGATAAACATGAAAGCATATAATTGCATTACGTGGGAGCACGTTATCATCTTGAAATTTCAAAGCACATATGTGAAATGCATGTAGTCTAGATTGACTAAGAGGAAACTTAATTTTCCACTGCTTAGTGTGCACCCTAAAAAATACAAGGGTCTTATCAATGTAGGACTATCTTAGGCATATTTAAAAGAGCCAATTTAATCAAATTAGAAAGGAATTGAGATATCACTAGTGGTGCTCAATTCAGGCTAAACACGACCATTTTTACGTGTTATATCACGAACCCAACTTCACTCTTGTAAGCAATTCAACCATTAGGTCAAATTGAATTTCTAGTGCAATAGATTCTTTAGGGTCATTTCTCATGTTAGGACAAAATAGAATCCACCATATTGCCTAATTGAAGTGTAGCAAAAGATGAAATTTGTATTATCTATTCATACAAGGTCCTATATGACTCAAACTAACATGCTTTAATTCGGGTTCACATAATCCTAATCAAGATGTGTGGAATTTTAAGGTTGAATGAGAGTGCAAGCAGGTTGTTGTAGCTATAAGAAAGAAGGGAGTCTCTAGGGACCTCAGAGCTGCTTTAAAAGTTGACACTGTTGTAATGCTCTTATTGGGAGGTTGTTCAAAGAATGCACATTTGCATGTCTTTTATGAAAGAAATCCAGTAAAGGTTATTTACCTCAATAGATCTTGTGTTTGTTTCTTTATAGAAATAATGATGATTAACTAAAGTTTAGTTACATTTATGTTAGACTTTTAAGCAAGAGATTAACAGGAGGAAGATGTTTAAATCTAATGCCATAGGGTGGATCTACCTAAACCAAGATGAATTTAGGACGAAAGATCCATCGATCCGTGGAGGTGCCAAATTTGGGAAAGGATCATATTTCCATTATTTGGGGAGATGGTGGTTGAATTTTAGGTTATTAAGAGAAACTATATATAAGCTTATAACGGGTTCTCGGTTTTGTGTTTTTTGAAATGACATCCAAGACTTGCTTATCAAGTTGGAGTACTTATGAGTTTCTCGATAGAAATTCATAAGTCGTCAATCCTACTTAGAGTGTGTTAAGTTTAGAATGTATAATTTGACCATAGCTAATAGCACAACATTTGAACACTTTAGACTCAATGAAACATCTTCATTGCAAGTGTGAATTGCAATTCGATGACTAATCTTGTTGTCTTGCAATCGACTTCGTGATTTCATGTAATAACCATGAGGTATGGTTTAAACATGTAGACACGGAAGTGGATATTCTATGGTCGATTTGATTGATATTTCTTGATCTAGATAAATCCTAGTCTCGATTTCGTGTTCATATTCTAATTTTGTAATTAGATTTAATAGTGAGATTGATTATCGTTTGAATAATAATCATCTTCATATTTAAAATCCTCTTACGATCACTTATTGAGAGAAAGCAAAAAAATGGTTTGTAGAATATGTTCAATTCTTCCTAATCCTAACTTAGATGGTTAAAGGGTTCATTTGGTGAAGAATAAATAATATGCTTATTTGATAAAGTAAGAGAGAGTTTTAATGAGAATTTAGTGAGAGTTTTGAGTTGTCTTTTTCAATTGTTTGAGCAAAGTTACATATGTTGTGTATTTGCTCATGTTTGGCTTTTCGGAGATGACGACTTTACCAATTGCATTGCAAGGTAAATTACTTGAATGTCTCGGATGAAACATTCAAGTTGCCAATCCTACTTCATTGTGTATTTTATGCATATATTTGCCAAATATTTGGAACACAACTATTGGACAAGTAGACTCAATATGACATCATCTACACAAGTGTGAGTTATGATCCGATGCATATTCTTATCGTCTTGGAAAAGGATGTCGTTATTTTCATATCAATCGAGTGTGATTGAGTATGTAGTTTTAAGATAATATCTCTTGTTATATTTTGATATAATCTTAAAGCTAGACAAATAAGAATCTGATTTCTTATTCATACTTGAACATTGTCATTAGACTTCAATTATAATATCAATCATAGTTTGAATAATGAGTTGATATATATTCGAAATCTTTCTTGACCCTCACGAACACTCTTTTAAAAGAAGACAAATAAATATTTTCATAGTGTGTTCCATTAATCCTAAGACTAGTTGTAAGTGTGAGGTTGATGAATAATGACAAGTTAATTTCTTACTTTTGGATTGTCATATGTTTTGCTTATGCGAAAAACTATTTGTTGTTATGCATAGTATGCATAGTTTTTGACATTTTATTAGTGTATGAATGATTTTTCTAACAATTTTAATACAACACACATCTTTTGTAAAATACTATATGTTTATAAAAAGAATATAATTATGTGTGTGTGTGTTAGAACAATGCAAGCACAAGCAAAGTTAAAAAAAATACAATTTCTTTTACTTAAATACTAATGTATTAATATGATATTTTCTTTTGTTTAACCAACCCAAGGTCAAACAAAGCAAGACGATGAAAAGATTTAGACATCTTGTTGGAAGAGAGTTAATGTGTTGGAAATATTTTAGTGACGGGTTTTAACATATGATCTTAGGACATTATTTTTCCACACACTTGACAAACTATTTAACTCTTGTTTCTAAATGGGTTACTACACTCATATTCTACATACGTTTATGTAACATTGTATTATATAGTGATCTATGCCTATATGCAATGCACAAATAATTTTGCAACTTAACGCAAGAGATCTAGCGTAATTCCTATTAGGCATAATACGAAAAACTAGTAACATACAAATAGCATACATGACACATGTGTTTAGATATATAATTAGCTCAATTACAAATAGTAATGATTACTTATTAATATCTATTAACCAAGTTGAAAACAAAAGTTAAATTAAACACATAATCATCTAGCATACACATAAGGATATTCGTCTGCTCGTTTTGTGTATTAGTTATAACGATGTATACATAGCAAATGATTTTATTGAAAAACAAAAATAGTTTTCTCCCTATTTTAAAAATTAATCAAGATCAATATTTTCAAAGATAAGTTGACTAGAAATGCACGACTTGAAAGAAAAGGTAAAACTACAAGTTTTACGTCAAATCGAGACATGTAGTTTTGACCACTATGTAGTATTTTGCATTTCTGACTGACTTAAGTTTAGAATAAAGACTTGGAAGTATTTTTAAATGAAACTAGACTCAATTATCTTCAAAATGGAGGATGACACGACTTCTACGGACTTACGGTTGATTTTATATGATTTTTCGAAGTTTGCAAAAAACTGACGAAACAGACAGGCGGCCCCTATAAAGGTGACGGCCCCAGATATATTTGGGGGCCGCCCTAACATTTATGGGACCCCACCAGAGACCCAAAACATGTTTTATTGTTTTAAAAAATCATTTTGTGACTAATTGTTAGACCTAGTACTTTAAAAAGTTGTTTCAGCTCAAACACTTTTAGTGGTTTTAGACATCATTTTTACTATTACGACTTAGACTGGCATAGTTGGCACTTCAAGTTCTTTTGTGAAAATTTTTTTTAATCAAGTATACGATGTATATTTATAACAAAAAACTGTACGAATTCAACAACCAAAACACTTTTCACATTTAATCCTCTTCATGGGTATTTGATACATGGAATCGTCCTCTATTTTTAAAAACCTATTTGTTTTGAAAATTAGGAGCGACGTGGCTCTGATACCATCATTGTGGAACACCGGTAGAGGGGGGGTTGAATAGTTTTCCATTATAAAAACTTAAGATTTCAAGGATTAATCATCTTCTACGGCGGTCCCATATATATTTGGGGGCCGCCAGGTATAATCAGGGGGCCGCTGATTTATGGGGACCACCTCCATAAAGAGGTTTTTAGACTATATCTTTTGCTTCAAATCACCAAATCAAGTTTGGGCAATTGAGAAGTGTTAATCATAGTTTTATAATACCTAATTCATATTCAACGTAAACCACACCTTCACAATTTAGCACAAAGAGGACATAACTTTAACTAACAAGGATATACATAAACCATTCACACAATCATGAGCACAATGCAAGTATAAAAGTAAAGCGATAAATGTAAATAAATAAGTAAAGCGAAGGGTAAAAGAAAATGCAAACTGACACGATGATTTATAGTGGTTTGGTCACGAAGCTCCTCTTCACCCTACTCCACTCCTCGAGTATCCAACTCGAGAGTTACTTCACTAATCAACAAGCTCCCTTTCGGCGGAGAAAACCTTATACCAATGCTTACATTGTTTTTCGACTTACGATAGAGTCGAGTTCTTCTTCGGGTAACAACCAAACCGTTATATTTTAAGGCCAACATAAACAAACCTTGTGTTTTATGGCCTAAACACATAAACCGCGTCGCTTACATTATTTTCCGACACTAAGCTAGATGTCAAGTCCTAATCTTAGCTAGAACCAATCTACCACATCACCAATGTATTTTAAGGCCTAAAATACTAACCAACCCACAATCAACCCATCTAAATATATACATCATTTGGATCTGCACACTACTAAAGATTGGAAGACATGGACTCGATCTATATGTATCAAATGTTACAAATGGACTAACTAGACTACATAACTTCGGATCTTGAAGATGACCGAAGTTCTTCTCTTGCACTTGAGGGGAGAAGGAAATGATAGAAGATTGGATCACATATAATCAATATTAAACAAGTTAAACGATCAAAGGTTTAGTGAGATCTAGAGAGAGAAAGAACTGAAAGAAAATCACGCAAAAGGGTTATTCAAATGGTTGGAGGTGATCCACTATTTATAGGACTAAAAACTGCCAGTCTGTCAACGGCGGTCCCGACGGTCCCTTATATATAAGGGGGCCGCCAGGCCAATAAGGGGGCCGCCGCCTAGACTCCGCTTCCTTTTTTGTCTTTTTGTGGGGAAGGTTGTATCTGATATAGAAGCTTCTATTTTAGGGGGAAAACCAGATTTCAAAATTTATATTTAAATAAAACATTTCTTTTATTAAAAAGTATTTTGTGTTTATTTATTTTTATGAAAAATACTTTTGTAGAAATGTAATGGTTAAGAAAAAAAATATTTTTCTTTGATCATCCTACAAGTTTAATTTGTTTGTACATACCTTACGTGATTTACGTCGGGTGCAAACAAATGTCGGTGTTGATGCAGACTTGAGACATCGAGTGTTGTTGATGCATGTATGCATTGATGATTTGTGATTACGAGTAACTTGCGTACTTTACGTTATGTATTACAAGTTACATGTTTGTCATCACCAAAACATAAAGAGATCGTATAGATTAAATATCATAATATTTGCACTAACAATCTCCCCATTTTTGATGATGACAAACTATGTAAACTATAACACATGGTAAAGTTTAAAAGTTACTCGTTTACACTCCCTTCTCCCCCTTTTGTCGAAGCAAAAAGGTATACAATGGATTATGGTTGGAGCATATAGGTTGGAGAAGAGGTCATGAGAAAATGGTACGTGCTCCGGGTATATATGTTGGAGGAATGATAAGAGGATTGGTGCTCCAAGTATATCGGTTTGAGGTATGAGGAAAAGATATGAGAAATAAAGGTGAAGGTGATTGTGTGTTTCTTGGATGAGGAAAAGGTAGGTGATCCAAGTATATTTGTTGGATGAATGAGAAGACAACATGAGAAATAAGGTTGAGGTGGTTTTGTGTTCTTGGATAATTTAGACGAGGTTATGAGAAATGAGAGGAAAGCTTAAAAAGAAGGTAGGTACTTCAAGTATATAAGTTGAAGGTATGAGAAGAGGACCTTAAGGTTGGGGGTGATTTTAAAGTGAATGAGGTAAATTATTTGGAGTACGAATGAACCATTCATTGTATTTGACAATCCCCGGTCCTATCTTCCTATAAAGGTGAGCTTGCATCATCCCAGTGAAGTCTTCTATCATCACAGTTTAACCAACTCCATGTTATTTACCCACATATCTCTGAACTCCCCCTTGCTAATTGCATCCTTATGATAATTACATTCCTTGAAAAGTGACTCTAGCGGATCCATGGATCAAATGAATTTCCATTAGAACTCAAGATGTTCGATGAATGCAATTTAAATGAGTAGGACGCTTGTAAGTGCTCCCCCTCGGTGTAAGCTCCCCCTGGTTTAGGGCATCAAGGAATCAAGATATGGATGTGTGCTACAAAACAAAGTTAGTAGACAAGTGCACATATATATAGCAAGATATTATTGGGAGACTAGACATGCATTTTAGGTGTTAGTATTCTAAAGTATGACACTTTAAGAGAAAGTTAGAAGCTTAGGGACAATTGAAAGTATTATTTTAAAAGACAACAATCTAAATGATATAATTAAAGAATATGGACGTATGTTTTAGGAGAAAGTTTTTAGAACCTGAATGTTATAAATGAGAATGGGAATTCGTTTATTGATTGACATAATAATATTATGAGAATGACCTGTTAAAAGTAGCGTGATGACACTAATATCTTGGCAAAATAAAAGAAATTATTTATATATATATATATATAAATATATATATATATATATATATATATATCATATATATATATATTTATAATATATATTAATACTATATATATATTAAAGAGTAAAGAAAAATAAGACAAGGATGGAGACGATATGCTCTTGGATGTGAATGAAAATGATTCCATAGAGCCAAAAAGTAGAAAGGATAAGGGAGACTAAAGAAGGAGCGTGTTGACGAAAGGTAGTTAGAAGAGATTGAATATTTCATTTGCACTAACTATTGATGTGGTTCTTTGTGATCTTGTCAAGGACAAAGGTGGATGGTAGGAATTCAAAGGTTTGTTTTGTATTTTTTTTGTGTTCTGACAATGTGGTGACTCATAGCTCTTGAAGATTGAATATTTCTTTATGTTTCTTCACTTTTAGAATGTGGAAAGTTTAGCGAAGGAGTGACATTTTCTTTTCGACAAATTACATCATTTTAACTTAAATATTTTGGATGAAATAATTAAGTGTCAAGGGATAATAAAAAGGATTTATAGTACAAGACTATTAGAAGAGAGAAGAAATATTTAGAAGTGAGAAGAAACGTTAGAGATGAGGAGACTTATAAGAAGTGAAAATGAACGTTTAGAAGTAAGAAGAAACGTCAGAAGTAAAAAGACTATTGAGAAAGAGAGGAACCGTTTAGAAGTGAAAAGACCATTCGAGGTGAGAAAAGAGGTTTACGAGAAGTGAGTACCAAGATGTGAGGAGACTATAGGTATGACGATTTAAGGATTGTGTTGAGAATATTCGCATTTCATTATGAAATTCATTTGACTATTAACAACAGAAGCAATGATGCTTATGAGTGTTAGGATATGAGGATGACCCATTAATCTATTGAGAGATATTGGGCATAGGTTTGTGTGTTATGAATGGTAGTTTACTTTTCATGGTTTGTAGAAGTGAAATCGTTTTTAGTTTGTAATTATGTTGGTGGAGAAGAATTCATGATGAATTTTATTGTGAAGATGACTCGGTGGATGACTTAAGATTCGTTTTTCATTTCACCTTATTGGTTTGAATGTGTACTAGAACTAGTAATTATTGACAAGAGTGAATAATAGTTAATGAGGTTTGAGTGAAGAATAGACGCCAGCTCACAGAAGAGGAAGAAGAGAGAGAAGGGTGTTCATTTTATGATTAGAAAAGGAAATGAAAGATATCACAAGCCTGCTGCCGGCGGTCCCATATATATATGGGGGCCGCCTGGTTTATGGGGACCGCCACCAGCAAAGGTGTTTTGGAATCGATTGTTGACGAAAATTTTCGAAAAGAGTGACATTTTAATTTGCATTTCGCTAATTAAAAAAAAATATGATATGTACTTCGGATGAAGTAGTTAAGTTGTCACGACATGAAATGGAACACGGACTAGAATTGAAACTAGAAGAAAAGAGGAGAACGATTTATGGAATGTGATTCCTTTCATCCTAAACCGCTTGTCGAAGATAGATTTAACGATCAAGCTTGAGGGCGGTAAAGAAAGAATTTCGGCGATGTTATATTCGGTGTGTTTCGTACGCGAAAATAATAATAATAATAAAGAAGAAAACAAACGAAAGATGGAGGTGACGAGCTTGACAATGTCAAGATGGATGGTGGTTATCATACGAAGAACTTCATCCGTGATGTTATGTAGCTCTTCTCGAGCATTGCTACTGTTCATAGAACCATCACACGGACTGAGGTATACGGGTTTGTATTAAAGGTTCGGGTCCGTACGCGGTAATAGTGGAGGAAAGAGATTAGCCATCTCTATGGTTGAAGAGGTGTGGTTGAGTGAGAAGGAAGAGGTGTGATCGAAACACAAAGAGCGTTTTCGTCGAAGAGAAAAGAATGTTTTCGTCGAAGAGAAAAGGAGAGCGTTTTTTCAACTTAATGTTTTTTAAACAGCATTGGATAGTAATTTTTGGATATGACCTTTAACGTTTGCAATCGCAAGTTAAAGATACTTGAATATTTCAGATGAAATATTTAAGTTGTCAAACCTACTTTGAGGAGCGTTAGATTTGTATCTAAGCTTTTACTGAACCGAAAGAGGAGATGATTTGGAGAAATCGAGAACGATGATCAAAGGAGTGTGTGATGTGAAGGACTGTTAAGAGTTTTAAGACATTTTGCGACTCTTTTGAAAAATATTTAGTTAGTGACTCGGAATGGGAAAGGAAATATATTCTAGTTTGAGATAAATATATACAATAGCATATATAAGACAATATAGATTATAGCATGCAAGTTTATCTTGCATGCATCAAACACATAATCAAACAAGATGAATGTGGTAAGAATGTATGAATTATTAACCTTAATTTGTCAACATCAACCTAACATAGTGTAGGTGCGAATTCAACATGTAATTCATGTTAAGAGCGCAAACAAAGCATGATAAATCTTTAATGTACTCATCATGTAAATATGTTTAGCATGTAGCATTTAAGAGCATGTTTTATTTAGATAACATAAGAGATATTTTATCTAAATTAGTAGGAAAAAAACAAACGCCCTTATAATAAACATGCATTCAATAGCTAAGCAAATGAACATCGAGCATTAAGATAAATATGAAAGCATATAATTGCATTACGGAATCTTTTTGTCGATTCAGGGGAAGTTCTCGTGGGAGCACGTTATCATCTTGAAACTTCAAAGCACATATGTGAAATGCATATAGTTTGATTGTACTTAAGGAGTAACTAATCTCGTCAACTTGCTTAGGTTAGAGTGCATCTAATGAAATACAATGTCTATCGAGGTAGACTATATTAGGAATATTTTGGATGAGCCAGATTTAATCAAATTAGAGAATGAATATGAGACTATCACTAGTGGTGCTCAATTCAGGCTGAACACAACCATTTTTACAGGTTATACTACGAACCCAACTTCACTCTTGGAATCAATTCAACCGTTAGGTCAAATTGAATTTCTAGTGCAATAGATTCTTTAGTAGTCATTCTTATGTTAGATAAAATAGAATTCCTATATTTGCCTAATGAAGTGTAGCAAAGATAAAATTTGTATTATCTTTTCATAGAGGGCCTAACATGAATCAACTAATATGCTTTAATTTCGGTTCGCATAATCCTAATCAAGATGTGTGGAATTCTAAGGTTAAATAAGAGAGCAAGCAAGTTGTTGTAGGTTAGTAGAATGATGTTATCCTGACTGTAGGAGTAGCTAAGAGTGACAATGTGTACGCTCTAAATAGAGTGTTCAGAATGCACCTTTGCATGTCTTTTATGAAAGAAATCCAATTAAGGTTATTTACCTCAATAGATCTTATGAATGTTTCTTTATATAAATAATGATGATTAACTAAAATTTAGTTACATGTATGTTAGACTTTTAAGCAAGAGATTGGCAAGAGGAAGATGTTTAAATCTAATGCCATAGGGCGTATCCTACCTAAAACACGAGGTGAGGATGTATCTTTAGGCGACGAAGGATCCATTGATCCGCTAGGGATGTTGAAAATTTGGGCAAGGATCATTTTTCCATTATTTGGGAGATGTGTTGACATTTGGTTATTAAGAGATCCTTTTATAAAAGTTATAAGGGTTCTTGGTTTTGTGTTTTCGAAAATGGACATCAAGACTTGCGTATCAAGTTGGATTATTTATTGTTTCCCGATGGAAATTCATAAGGTCGTCAATCATAATTAGAGTATGTTAAGTTTAGATGTATTAATTGACATAAATAATAACACCAAACATTTGTACACTTTAGATCAATGAGGACATCTTTATTGCAAGTGTGAGTGACAATTGATGACTTATTCTTGTTGTCTTACATTCGGACTTCGTGATTTCTTGTTATATTCCGAGGCTATGGTTAAAACATGTAGACTCGGAAAGCTAATCTATGGTCATTTGATTGTATTTCAATGATCTAGTTAAATCTAATCTCGATTTCATGTTCGTTTTCCTTATTTGTAATTAGATTGAAGATAGTGAGATTGATTATAGTTGATATATAATCCATCTTCATATACGAATCTTTTTACGATCACAAATGAAAGAAAGCACAAAAATGGTCTTGTGGATTAGTTCCAAATCTTCCTATCTTAAACAATAGATGGTGAAAGGGTTCTCATTTGGTGGAAGAAGAAATATCTATGCTTATTTCGGTAAAGTAAGTGAAAGTTTTGAAGAAGATAGTTTGAGTTTTGAGTTGTGCTTTTGAATTGTTTGAGCAAAGTTACATATGTTGTGCATTTGCTCATGTTTGGCTTTTCGGAGATGACGACTTTACCAATTGCATTGCAAGGTAAATTACTTGAATATTTTGGACAAAACATTCAAGTCGTCAATCCTACTTCATTGTGTATTTTATGCATATATTTGCCAAATATTTGGAACACAACTATTGGACAAGTAGACTCAATATGACATCATCTACACAAGTGTGAGTTATGATCCGATGCATATTCTTATCGTCTTGGAAAGGGATGTCGTTATTTTCATATCAATCGAGTGTGATTGAGTATGTAGGTTTAAGATAATATCTCTTGTTATATTTTGATATAATCTTAAAGCTAGACAAATAAGAATCCGATTTCTTGTCCATACTCGAAAACTTGTCAATTAGATTCGATAATAACATCAATCATAGTTTGAATAATGAGTTGATATATATTCGAAATCTTTCTTGACCCTCACGAACACTCTTTTAAAAGAAGACAAATAAAGATTTTCATAGTGTGTTCCACTAATCCTAAGACTAGTTGTAAGTGTGAGGTTGATGAATAATGACAAGTTAATTTCTTACTTCAAGATTGTCATATATTTTGCGTGTGCGAAAAACTATTTGTTGTTATGCATAATATGCATAGTTTTTGACATTTTATTAGTATATGAATGATTTTTCTAACCATTTTAATACAACACACATCTTTTGTAAAACACTATATGTTTATAAAAAGAATATAATTATGTGTGTGTGTTAGAACAATGCAAGCACAAGCAAAGTTTAAAAATACATTTTCTTTTACTTAATTACCAATGTATTAATACAATCTTTTATTTTGTTTAACCAACCCAAGGTCAAACACCGCAAGATGATGAAAATATTTAGACATTTTGTTGGAAGAGAGATAATGTGTTGGAAATATTTTAATGATGGGTTTAAACATATGATCTTAGGACATATATTTTTCCACACACTTGACAAACTATTAAACTCTCATTCCTAAGTGGGTTACTACACTCAAAATGATCTACAAGATGTTTATGTAACACTTGTAAATATAGTGATCTATGCTTATATGCAATGCACAGACCATTTTACAACTTAACGCAAGAAATCTAGCATAATTCCTATTAGGCATAATCCAAAAACTAGTAACATACAAATAGCATACATGGCACATGTGTTTAGATATATAATTAGCTCAATTACAAATAGTAATGATTACTTATTAATATCTATTAACCAAGTTGAAACAAAAGTTAAACACACATAATCATCTAGCATACACATAAGGATATTCGTCGTCGTTTTGTGTATTAGATATAACGATGTATACATAGCTTGATTTTATTTGAAAACAAAAATAGTTTCCTCCCCATTTTAAAAATTAATCAAGATCAATGTTTTCAAGGATAAGTTGACTAGAAATGCTCGACTTGAAAGAAAAGGTAAACTACAAGTTTTACGTCAAACCAAAACATATAGTTTTGACCACTATGTAGTATTTTGCATTTCTGGATGATTTAAGTTTAGAAAAAAGACTTAGAATTGTTTTTAAATGAAACTAGACTCAATTATCTTCAAAATGGCGGGTGGCACGACTTCTACCGACTTACGGTTGATTTTATATAATTTTTTGAAGTTTGCAAAAAATTGACGAAACAGACAGGCGACCCCCATAAAGGTGACGGCCCCCAGATATATTTGGGGGCCGCCCGAACATTTATAGGACCGCCACCAGTGACCCTAAAACATGTTTTTTGTTCAAAATCATTTTGTAACTTAACTGTAGAACATAGGACTTTAAAAAGTTGTTCCAACACATAAAGGGACAAGATCACGATTTAAGGAAATAGTACAACGGCGGTTTGTTGACTAAAACAGCGATTTGCTAAAAAACAGCGGTTTGCTAAAACAGCGAGTTGCTAACAGAGAGTTGCTAAACGGGAGTGCTAAAATTGGCGACGTTGCTAAAACGACGAGTTGCTAAAACGGCGTGTGCTAAATTGGCCGAGTTGCTAAATCGGAGAGTTGCCTACTGCGGGTTTGTGTATTGAATTAGGGCAGCGAGTTGTCAAAGAAGCAGCGGTTTGATTATCCAGTCGACCCCAAAAATAACACCCAAATAAACATAAATCATTTTAGCGACACTTTTTTACCGAAAAAGTTGAGCAATATATAATTTTTCCTATAGCCTTTTAACTTATTTTTACACAAAATTCAAATTTTGGTAATAGGGCAAAATTTTTTTTCGGTCGACACCTTTTAGCGACACTTTTTTCTGGAAAAATTTAGTAAAATAAAATTTTTTCCTAGAGCATTTTTAGCTTATTTTTACACCAAATTTATATTTTGGTAATAGAGCATCATATCCACTTAAGATCCAACAAAATCTTTCACACTTCATAATTAATAACCATTCATTCATCATGTCTACTCCAGTCAACACATCCTCGACAGATAGTCAAATGCACAATAATATCATGGCAGCTGGTTCGAAAGATCGTCCACCAATGCTTGGACCAGGAAGATATTCACAGTGGAGATCACGTTTTCTACGGTACATTGACACAAAAAATAATGGTGAGGGACTGAAAAAATGCATACTAAATGGTCCCTACGTGCCAACAAGTGTACTTATTCAAGCTGTTCCAGAAGCTGAAGGTCGTCCTGCAGTTCAACAACATACAGCAATTGAAACTGTATTGAACATGACTCCAGAGAACAAAGAACACTTTCAGTCTGAAAAGGAAGCAATTTTCTTGCTTTTAACTGGTATTGGAGATGAAATCTATTCAACTGTTGATGCATGCAACACAGCAAATGAAATGTGGATAGCCATTGAAAGGCTACAACAGGGTGAATCGTTGAACGTACAAGATGTAAAAACCAATCTGTTCTGGGAATTTGGGAAGTTTACTTCTCGAGATGGAGAATCCATGGAGTCTTATTACTCACGGTTTTATAAACTGATGAATGAATTGACTAGGAACAACTTGGAAGTTACAAAAATGCAAGTGAATGTTCAATTTCTTCAACAACTTCAACCAGAATGGTCAAGATTTGTGACGCTTGTCAAGCAATCAGAAAAAATAGACATCATCTCATATGGCGGAGAAAACCATACAAGTTGCTTACATTATTTTCCGACACTAAGCTAGATGTTGTGTTCTTCTTTGGGTACAACCAAACCCGTTATGTTTTATGGCCCAACATAACAAACCTTGTGTTTTAAGGCCTAAACACATAAACCGCGTCGCTTACAATATTTTTCGAAACTAAGCTAAATGTCGAGTCCTAATCTTAGCTAGAACCAATCTACCACCCATACTTGTATTTTGAGGACCGAAATACTAACCGAAACACTTCCGGATTTATACACTATCTGGATCTACACAACTACACAAGAATGAAAGATATGGACTCGATCTATATGTAACAAATGTTACAAATGAACTAAACTAGACTACATAACTTCGTATCTTGACGATGACGAAAGTTCTTCTCTTGCACTTGAGGGAAGAAGGAAAGGATAGAAGATTGGATCAAACAAGTTAAATGATCAAAGATTTAGAGAGATTTAGGGAGATCTAGAGAGAGAAAGAACTTAAAGAAATTCGTGCAAAAAGGATTGTAAAAATACTTGGAGGTGACCCACTATTTATAGGAGCTGAAAAACTGCCTGTCAGGAAACGGCGGTCCCAGATATATTAGGGAGCGCCAGATATTTAAGGGGGTCGCCGGCCTATTTAAGGGACCGCCCTGACAGACGCTCCTGTTTTTGTCTTTTTGTGGTGACAAACTTGTCTGGTGAAAGTTTAACATGTTTTGAGGGGAAAAGAACCAGATTTTGAATTTGAAATAATTACCACATAATACATTTCTTTATAATTAAAAAAGTAATTTGTATAATTAATTTTTGAAAAAATTATTTTGTTATATTTATAAAAATGTAAAGTTTAAGACAAAAACTTATTTCTTTGATCATCCTACAAGTTTAATGCTTGTTTGTACATACCTTATGTGATTTACGTCGGGTGTAAACCAATGTCCGTCTTGATGCATACTTGAGACGTCGAGAGATGTTGATGCATGTATGCATTGATGATTTGTGTAAACAAGTAACTTCCAAACAAATGTCGGTGTTGATGTAGACTTGAGACGTCGAGAAATGTAGATGCATGTATGCATTGATGATTTATGATTACGAGTAACTTGCGCACTTACAAGTCACATCACATGTTTGTCATCACCAAAACATAAAGAGATGGTATAGATTAAATATCGTAATATTTGAACTAACATGTTAGATATAGCAACTAAGGAGTAGTACATTATTAAGTGATCATGCTTGTTTACCTATATGAGTTTCCCACCAATTTTACATTTCTGCATAATTAGGAGTAGATTAGTTTAGTTAAAAAAACCCCTCTCTCAACTATTAGATTTTACTTGCTTTAATAAAAATATAAAAAGACAAAAAATAATATCAAAAATAATATTCATCAACCCTTAAAACGTAGTGACATATTTTCGAGCCTACCTCACCTATTCCCCTAGAAACGATCAGCCCTCGAGCCTTTTGCCTATACTAC
The DNA here is from genome assembly GCA_026074375.1 of Tanacetum coccineum. Taxonomy (NCBI): domain Eukaryota; kingdom Viridiplantae; phylum Streptophyta; class Magnoliopsida; order Asterales; family Asteraceae; genus Tanacetum; species Tanacetum coccineum. The sequence goes on from BQNB010080112.1 coordinate 26,825, forward strand.
ACTATTAAGTTTAGGTACTCTCAGTATTAGGATGATTTAAAACTTAGAGCTGTTGTGGCAAACCCTCCGATTTAAAAAAAACATCAGATTCATTGAAACCAAAAAGAAAACAATTCTAATTGACATCCAAAATGTAAAACGATTTATAGAGGAACTTTGAAAAAAAGAATAAATATAAAAGGTGTAAACTAATAACACCTGAACTTAAACGACGTGAGTCCCCCGATTGATAAAGACTTGGCTTTCCAAGAAGAAAGCCTATCTTTAAATTGGTTAATGACGTCACTCCAACCATCACAATATCTCATCCTTTTGCCAACCGAAAGACCGAGATATGAAAAATAGAGTCATGTGAGCACCCAAGAGAAGTAGCCACGGATTCCACCTCATTGGAAGAAACTCCAACTCCAATAATCCTACTTTTTGATAGATTTACTTTAAGCCCATAAGCTAATTCATAACACTTGAGAATATGAACGAGGTTTGATGCATTTACCCGTGGCCACTCTCTAAAGAATAAGGCATCACCCACATACTGACGTAGGGAGAGGTTAGACCCACTCTCAACAAGACTCGTACCCATGTAAAGGCCTTTGTCACAAGCTTATAAAATAGTAATTTATATAGCTTCGGCCACAATGAGAAAAAGAAAGGGGGAGAGGGTCCCCTTTTTGAAGGCCTATCTCAAGATTGAACTCCTTTGAAGGGGAGCCATTGACCATTACCAAAATAGAAGCGATGGGAGATAAATGAACATCTATTTCCTCCATTTTATGCTAAACCTCATTGACATCATAATATCAAGAAGGAAAGTCCATATCACACTATCAAATGTTTCTCGACATCAACTTTGAAAAGTAGTAATTTAAGATCCTCGATCAAGGCCATTATAATAATCTCATTTGCAATGAGGCAACCATCAAGGATTTGTACCGCTACAATAAAATCGATTGGTTCGAACTAATGATAGAAGCAATAATATTTGCAAGCCTATTTGCGAGGACCTTAGAAATCACCTTGTATGCACAACCTAATACTTGATGCCATCCCAAAACTCCTGTTTGATAATATCCAAAAGGTTTTTACAAAGTTAAAGTTAAAACCGTCTAGTCCCAGCGCCTTAGAACCTTCACAATCCTAAAATGCCCCTTTAATTTCGTCTAAAGAAATACAAAAAAAAATTAACATATGAGGAAAAGAGAGTATGAAATAATCTGCTGGACAAAGAGGTCTGACAATATTTTCCTCCTTAAATCTAGCAGAAAAAAAAGCTCATAAGCCGTAATTTTGATAAGACTGGGATCATCACACCATACTCCGTTAACATGTATGCCTTTAATATTGAATTTTGAGTTATTAAATTTAAGAATGGAATGAAAGAACCTTGTGTTCTCATCTCTTTCGATGGTCCATCTAATGCGAATTTTCTCTTTTAGGTCATCACATTAGATCTGATCAAGTTGGTTTAAATCCATGATCTATTTTTTCTATTTTAGTCACCTTAAAATCATTTAAGAGAGCCCCCCCTCCCCCCCCCCCGCTACCCTCTTATCCCACTCTAACAATTGGCGCAACAAGTCATCCTTAACTTTGTTCTGAGACATCATCCGAAGGGTGGTTCAATATTTGATATCCAACATGAGTTTTTTGAGTTTGTTTTTAAGGAACAAATCAACTAAGAGAGAGAATACGAACCAGAAACCCATGAATTTGATATAACATCTCTAAATTCAGCATCCCCAAGCCATTTTTCAAAGACCCGATAAGGTTTCAGGGGAGTCCACTTAAGGAACAAGGGACAGTGATCCGAGAGAGTACAACATAATACAGAGACCGAGGCATCCTTCCAGCAATGAAAGAAACTTGGAGAGCTAAAAAGCTGTCTAACTTAATTGCCTTTCCACCATTTTCTTCAAATCTTGTAAAATGCCTTCCACCAAGAGGGAAATCAAAAAGACCAAACCGAGAGATGAAATTATTAAAAGCATTTGCCTCACTAATATCAAAAGAGCTTGTTGGGAATTAAAGAGCTTCTACAAGATAATGTTGCTGAAGAACTTAGTACCGTTAGTTGAAGAACTTAGTACTGTTAGTTATAGTTATAAGTTAGTACCGTTATTTATATTTAGTTCTGCTTATGAGATATGCACGAGTTATATTAGGAATAGATATGCATGATCTCTTTGAACCTCTTCACATATTCAACACATGCATTCCTGACCATTGCTATATCCACTGCCCCTGAAATCATAAGATACCCACGCGACCTCATATCCTCTTGTGTATCAAACGACATTGCAAAAACACCCAAATACACCCCACCGCCACTATCCTTACCATTCCCTTTACCTATCGTCTTCAACACACCCTTCCCCACCGTCATCATCATTTCCTTCACCTTCTTATTCCTAGGGACCCACAAATACCCCATACTCGCACTCAAATCCAATGGTCCCATTTGCACACAGTCAACACCATCAACCGACGCAGCCTCCTCAATCTTCTTAACCCCCTCTTCAGATTTCACCTAACACATGATCAAAATCTCATCTTCATAGTTACTCAAATACCCATTATCAATCCCATACCCCGAAACTCTAACCACAGAAAGAGCAGCTCCCTGGATCTCATTCGAGGGTATCTACAATACAAAACTGCCTTTTTTGCCATTTTCTAACTCTCAATCACGGGAAACATAATACCCTGAGGTCCAATATCAAGTGTTTTTTTAACCCACATTGGTTCAGGATCAGATATACGACCAATGACATGCATATTTGCAGTCGTAAGAGAGCGTAAATACGCCAAAGCATCTGATATCCTACCTGGACCATGTTACAAGTACACAACAACATAGTCATAACCAGAAAGACCAGCAATCTCAACAAGTGTTGGTGAATTAGACAGCAAGAATAGCTCATATAAAGTTTCCTCATTTTTAAGTCTTGACTTTAGGGTTTGTGGAGTGTTTGAAGTAGTTTCTATGATGTCTGAGATTTTGAATTTGATTAGGGTATTATGGGGTTGGGTTAAAAAGGTTAAAGATTGAAACTTTGTGGGATATAGGATGTGGGTTAGTTCTTTATGTGTGAAATGAAGTGTGTTTTTAGATGTTTTTAGGGTTTTGGGTTGAAGTGATGAAGATGGGGAGAGAGTGGGAGTGGCCATTTGCAGAAGATAACTTGTTTGGAACCTTGCTAAGAA
>BQNB010080113.1:0-30028 GCA_026074375.1 Tanacetum coccineum
TTGATGGGATGTTGACTAATCACATTAAATGATGATTGGATGTTGACTAATCATATTTAATGCTGATTAATGTCACCATATCCGGGCCAAGGCCAGGGTCCACATGTGATTAGTACCGTCCAAGCCCAGAGACCTGTTATACGTACTATACGACATCAGACTTCAAATCCTAAATCTCGTATACGAATGGAAAATTCATCTTGTAGCAAATGTTTCATCATAAAACAACATTTTAAAGAATAAAGTCTAATTATATGTATTTGAGTCCAATAATCCAAAAACATAACAAGTCCAATAATCCAAAAACATATCTATGAGATGCAGAATGAGAGCAATTTAACAACAAAGTCAACAACTCCTAACAACATTAAATAAATGAAAATCAAATGAAATTAGTAGGAATAATATTAATTATACCTTGAATGAAGTGTGATTCAGTTGAATTAAAGGCATGACAAGAACAACATGTGACACATCACCACCAAAGAGAAGAGAATAAGCATCATGATAATTAAGGGAAGCAGGACGAGATCCAAAAGGAGATCCGCTTATATCATATGGTGTGCAACAGTGGTGGTGTGTGACGGTGGTTAAGTGGTGGTGGTAAGCGGTATTGAAGGTTAGAAAGTTAGGGTCTGTGAAAGGGAAGGGGAAAAGGTTTAGGGCTTTGTGAAGGTAATGAAGATTGGGGAGAGGGAAATAACGCGCCAAATTTTTTTCGTTTATTTTAAAAGAACCGCATAAATTTTTAGGAAACAAGATTTGGTAGAAAGAAAAAATAAAAACATAGAGCCCGGTTTTATATAGGGAAACATGGCTCTATATAAGAAATAGTGCCCGGTTTTTTATAAAAAAAACATGGCTCTAAGGTTTTCCAACATAAAGCCCGGTTTTCTATAAGAAAACATGGCTCTATGCTCTTTTTCAGAACTCTCACTCCTTATAGAGCCCGTTTTTCATTAAAACCGGGCTCTATTAAGGGGGCTCTATGTCCATTTGTGTAGTAGTGTTTATCGAAACCATTTCATATCAAAATGTCAAGTACATGTGCATCAAGATGTAATGACGATACGAAAATGGTAGTAAGTAGTATTATGATATTGAAAATAATTAGCGGTGAAATGTACTTGTAATGAAAACGGTAGCGAGCAATAAAGTGTACCAACTTCTGAACTCATATCTTATTTATTGGTTCACAAATTCATCCTACGAATTATACATGGCAACTCTAATTTGTCTTCTGTTTACAAATTCATCATATGCAACTTTTATCTCTTTTTTTCTTTTCTTTTTTCTTATTTTACAAATTCATCTCAATCCCGATCCATATTTCAATAACGTTACATCTAGTTGTCGTTGAACAATCATGACCTGAAAGTACAATCATGACCTAAAAATACAATGGGAGTGGTTATTAAGACCCCCTAATATGTTGTCAATACCCCCCTTGATTTTTTTGAATTTTTTTATTTTTATAATTTTTTTTGTGTTATAAAACTGTGAAACAGAAAGTGCATAACAAAAATTATAAAGTTTAACAAGTTAAAAGTATTAAACTGTTAAAAAAAGAAACACTGAAAAAATGTGTTATACTGTTAATTGCGGGACAAAGGAGGTGAAGATGGTACATTTTGTACTTTATGTGGGTTAAGGGGGTATTTATAACACAACCAAAATACAATAGGTATGATACTATAAAATTATGACAAGTGACATACTTTTAATATTGTGACGAGGGTGGTTATTTCAACCCCCAAAAATGTTGCCAATACCCCTAGTTTTTTTGTTTTTTTATCATTTTATTTTGTTTTATTTTTATAATTTTATTTGTGTTATAAATCATTATTCTTTATCAAAATCATGCAGCTAGTCTTTATCACTAAGAGCAAACGGTATGGTGATATACCATCCCTCGATGTTCTGACGTGGCGCTCGCCGCTCCTTCGCCACCACACCAAGACCACTCGCCGTTTTATTTTATTTTTTTGATTTTCGCCGTTTAACCGAGCCACAAGAGGACAAAACATATATACGTTACAATTTCCTTTTCTTTTCTTTAATTTATAATTGGGTTTTAAGGTGTGCAGTGTGTGTGTTTCGTGCTTCAGTGTGTGCGATGGCTTTGAAGTTGCATGTATAAATAAAGAATTGGTGGCTGTGGTAAAATGAAAGAGATAAGATACAAAATGACCTTGTACCAAATGGGTTATTAAGTATTTTACAAGCTCAAGTAAGATATAATAGATATGTAAGAAGAACATGTAGGAGGATAAATCATTTTTAGGTCGTGGTTTTTTACTACCAACTAGATGTAGGTACCCGATTTATAGTAATAGAATAAAGAGAGATCGTATTTATGGGAATGAATATCAATCAAATAAACAAAAAGATACATTATTTATTGGAGGAGATGTTATTCCAAAAAGGTTTCTTGTCATTTAACTTTTGTACAATAAGCTGGCTTAGACTAAAGATCCGGTTATTAATGATTCAATGAGAATATAGTAACACATGTTAACTAATTGACTTTAACCTAAGACTCTTATGAAAATTTGACCATTGATTTCAATAAATTACTAAATGTTTGACTTTTTGATCGACAAATCCACGAGGTTTAAACCCACCGTCACACAGACTTAAACCAGGTAAAACACTCCTTTTTCAGGAGATTAACATAAGTAAAAGTGAGTTTTTTTATTTATCCCAATCTAGGTATAATGTAATAAACAATAAAGGGTTTATTTGTCCGGATATATGGTAACAAACATTAATATGGTATGTAATAAAAGTGAGTTTTTTTATTTATCCCAATCTAGGTATAATGTAATAAACATTAAAGGGTTTATTTGTCCGGATGTAGGGTAACAAACATTAATATGGTATGTAATAAAAGTGAACACAGTATCCGAAAGTAGACCGGTACGTAGCCAGACAACCTGCCCAGTCAGCATTATAGTAGGCAATAAGCTGTGATGTAGTAGACCAAAATAGCTGTAATCCAAGATCAGTGGTTTCCTCGAGATAACAGAGAAAAACACGTTATCCATAGGCATTAAGGTGTGGGCTCTCGAGGATCATTGACTTGTAAAGGAAAATAAAAAACTGTTGAGAATTGCATATGACAAATGTGGGTCAGGTAAAGGTGGAGGGTACTGTAGATGCTCCAGCAAGGCTTTGAATATAAAGTAGGATCAGTGGACCGGTGATCATTTAGGGTCCAAGCTTACTTTTTCAGTTTTCAAACTGAAGTCCTGCAAGGGGTTTACAAATTTAAAGCATATCTGTGGCCCGCTCAAGAATCTCGGTAGCATATTTCGTTTAAGACAAGAAGATGCCAGCGGTAGTATGCGTGGGTACATTACCGAGGAAAACATATTTCTAATTAGGCCAAGGTATCTCATGGCAAATTCGCATGGAGCGAAGGAGATGGATTCGTTGCTTCGAGGGCGAAGTAGGAAAAAGCGTAAGAATTATTCATCCACTTATAGTAGTAAGTAAGCTGTTATCTGGCCCTGTGAAGATGAAAGAGGGGACGAGTAGGTTTTAATATGATAGAAAAACCGGCTAGAATAAGCATAGCTGGAAAATCGATGGAAAACCAAGCATCAAAAGGGGCCTACTTAAGGCCATAAAGCGACTTTTGCAGAAGGCAAAACATAATCCGAATGAGCAGAATCAGTAAATCCTGGTGGCTGGTGCATGTAAACCGCCTCTGTAAGATGGTCATGAAGAAATGCGCAGTATACACATCTATAAAAACTAATGAATAGGGCCCAATGGTGAGGTAAACTTTGTAAGGCAAAGAACAGTCCGTTGGTAGCAGGTTTTGACAACGGGGGCAATTTTTGGGTCCTCAATCGTAGCTCGATACCTTGTTGTTGACTACGACCATTTGTAACTAGTCAGGCTTTGTATCGACTTAAGGACCCGGTCCACATATATATTGTTATTTAATACAGCCACCATGAGGTGCGGACAATGTGAATTTGGTGGAGAGGAACACGTCACCAGTGTTCATTGTTGTATGGAGTGCTTTTTTGATTCGTCAGTTCTTAGCTTGTTTATAGTTAGGATATCGCAAGGGCCATGGGAATGGAGATTTAGGGTAGGGGGAGGAGGTGGTAACATGTAAGTTGTATTTAGGGTTAGCTTTTACAATTCCGACTTTAAAACGTGTGACCATAGGGTGTTGCGAGGCGGGTGGTGGTGGGGTGATTGGTGGTGTCAGTGTTGTTTGTGGTGATGGTGTTGATAGCGCAGTTGGAGGTGTTATTTGTGGGTTTTTTTGTGGGGTTGTTTATGGTGTGGTTTATGGTGGTGTTTGTTGAGGAGAAGTAGGTGTGGTAAGTTGGCGAAGTGCAATGGGGGAGGTGTCGAGATTATCATCTAAAAATTGGTATGAGGGGGTTTAGTTGGAGTCATGGAGCCGAAAGGGGGAAAAGAGATGTTTCGTACAAATGTGACAATGGCGAGCAATTGATGATTTTTGTTGGTGTTCAGGTCAAGGCATGACTGATTATCTACGATGATTGTAAGCATACAGAGAAAGATAATGATGGTGTGGTACGAGGGCAAAGTATGTGCAGTGGAAGTATTAAGGGTAAAACCAATGCAATCCGGCAACGTGGCGAATGTGGGTTTGTAAAGCATGGCTTGGTTGTTAAAATTATTTGTTGTAAGAGATGTTCAATTGTTGATTGAGGTGGAGGGGAGGATATTAAGTAAGTAAGCGGTAGTGGGTAGTGCTTTGACCCAATACTCGGGAGGAAGACGGGCTTGAAAGAGGAGAGAACGTACTACGCTATTAATAGTATGAATCATGCGTTCAGATTTGCCATTTTGTTGAGATGTACGTGGGCATGAGAAACAAAATTGAATGCCATTAGTAGAAAAGAATTCATGGGAGGGGAGTTGTTGTAAATTCCTCCACATGAATCACATGAAAAGCTTTGATTTCACGGTGAATTGGGTTTTTATAAAGCGAATGAAAAATGTAGATAAGTTTTGACTGCGCATTAGTTTTTCTGGTGAAGTGGGGTATGACACATAAAAATGTGAATAGTGATATAAAGAAATATTACATTAAGTATTTATTTCACACTCATGATAGAGATGGGAGATGTTCCAAAGGTCTGAGTGGAATATGTCAAAAGGAGATATAACAAAAGAGGTAGATCATTGGAAGGGAAGTTTTGTTTGTTTGCCTAACTGGCTGGCACAACACAAGTGTTGAGTGTTTTTATTATAAGACACAAGGCCACGTGACGACAGTGTTTGAATTCAGGTCACCCAGGGTGGACGCCAAGGGACGTTGATGCCAAAGGGAAGGTTATTAAGTAAGTAGGGCGAAGGCTGAGACGACAAACGTGTAAAAGGGTATAGATAATCCCGTGCGAAAGAAGTTTGAGGTATCATAAATCTCATAATGGTCCAAAACCATATGGATTCAAAAAATCAATGGTGCATTTATTATCAGTGGTGAATTTTCGTACTAAAACAAGGTTTTTAATGATATTGGGGTGTGACAAAAACATTTCTAAGGTGGAGGGGACGATATGGATTTTGGATTTGTACATGACCAGAGTGGGTGACAAGTATAGATGATCATTTCTGCAATAACTGGAAATAAAAATTACGATAAGAGAGAGTTTAAAAGGTTACTGTGCGAGATGAAAGGTGGAGAAGTTGCTCCCCAGTATCCCATTATTACCGTTGCTGGTCATTAGAAGTCGTTAGAATAATCTTTTTTTGATGGAATAAGTAACACTCGATGGAAACATTAACACTGTGAAACAGTAAAGTCGTGAATAGTGACACGATGAACATTATTTTTTTTGATTTGGTGAAAAGATTAATGACGTGAGGTAGAGAAAGAATAGGGGAGGGGACGACTGAGATGAGATATTTTAGGAGTGGGTTAATATTGGCTGTGATATAATGTAAGATTATGACTGATTGACTATTATTGATAACAATGGAATACTGATATTATATGATTTACAAAGAAACCTTCTAGGGGACTTTGGGTTGCCTAAAAAAGGCTAATTTACAAAAAACTGGGGCTCGGGCCACAATCGGGCAAATTTACAGTGGAATATACAATTATAATTGTACCCTCTTTAATTACATTATCCTAGTGATCATGCCTAAGCAAACGTCTTCAATCATTTGCTTGGTTCTTAGTATGTCATTGCCTTGTTATTATCTTGATTTTATACACGTTGGTAAGTTTGATAAGTGACAATCAAAATTGGACCATAGGCACACATAATTACAATCTTGTGAAAAAACTTGTAATTATGTGAAACGACCTGGACTTCCACTAAAGGTAATTACATACAAAAAGGGGTATACTTGCTTAGTGTTGTGTTTTTTAGTCGATATTGGTATTTATAGTATTTTATATTTAAAGCTTGCAATAAACACAATCACCTTTCATTGGGGTTGTTTGACAAACCCACCTCTACTGGGAACCATTTGTGCCCCTAAACACATTGGGCTTTTATTGCAAACCTTAAACACCCCTGCAAATCCTTTTTTCAAGTGTCCAAGTTTTTCCCACTAACTTCTTAACAAAGTCAGTTTAGACTCTTACTATGATAATATTTGGCTGTTATCTATTGCTTACGTTTACCATCGTTGTTAGTGTACCTGGTGGAGTTGTTTATTGCTCCCACTAACTTTTGGACTACTACAAGGTACAGCAAACATTGTTGCTTCTTTGACTTGTCACCTATCCCTGGCCACCTGTAAGGGATTCCACAAACAATGCGCAGATGGACTTGCCTAACTCTATCATAGAGTTAAAAATTCCTCCTTCTTTATGTTTCTAGGTTATGCATTGAAAATCTTTCCCAAGAAGGGGAACACTTTATCAATGGATAAAGAGGGGGACTTGAATTGGCCTCATGCATGTTTATCTTTACGTTGTGTAAAAAAACCCACAAGAAATTACCAAGGAAGTTATTGTGGTTGTTCCAAAGAACACCATTTGGAATCACCATTTTTGTAAATTGGTGCAAAATTTACTAAAAGACTTCTTGTTTGATGTATATTCAGCCATATATTTGGCCTCCAAGGAATCCATAAGTGTTTTCTTTTTTTCAGTTTCAACATTTTGGTTAAATATCAAACAAGGGAATGAAAACAATACTCTGAGAATGATTACCACAACAACACATATAGTTGTCATTCTCCCATTTTCTCATCTTCTAATCTGTTCACAATACCAGTCTCCCCATTCTTAGGTATTGGTGTAGTCAAAAAACAACATACCACCCTAACTCCATGGTTCACAATAGAAAGTGTGTATTAATTTTCCATCTACCGAAGTCCGCCCCTTCAAACTTATCCATGTCGGGTAAAGACAATCAATGGGTACTGGATATTCACTATAAAAAGTCGTGTAACTCTCATTTTTTCAAAGAAGATTATTCGGGACTATGCTGGGTTATAATAAATACGTCCTTGGGGATAAAACCAAAATGAAATGTTCTTGTATTAGGCTCAAATCAAGAACCCTTCGCGTCTAAGTGTTTACGTTTTTCTGGTTATTTTTCCATGCAGTTGTCAATTTCTATTTATAGGAAAGGATACTCAAACCTAGCCAAATAGAAATTATGAGAATTAATCAGCCCATTAATCTCCTCATAATTATGCTTTATGATTCTAGGGATTATTGGTTAAACGACAATTAAACATGGTATTAAATGTAATTATAACTACCCTTGAATAGGTCAAATCCGTTACAAGTATTTGAATTCATTTTAGTTAAGTCATTCCTTCAGTGACATGAACACTCATTAGCTAGCTTATTAAAGAGCATACAAGCCGAAGTGTTCAGACTAATGAAGTGTTCATACTAAAACAACTCACTGGTAAGGTAACCCACTAAGGATAAGTCATCTGATGAGTTACTCTATGATGAGATTATTTAGTTTCATACTCAAAGAGCATGAAGCTGAACTCATCAAAGGATTGAATTACCATTGAGTTATGAGTTACACTCACTGAAGAGTTTAACTCAATGAACTTCATCAGTGTGTTTAAATTTCCATTTTCTCACTATTTAGTGATCTGTATGGGTGTGCACTTCGCAACCTTCATAAACCATTGTCCGATATGAATTGACCCAACAATTGAAACTATATTTCCAAAACAAAACCATAACTATAAAGCACAAATCAAATTTATGAACAAGTTGAATTTTCTTAATATAAAACCAAGATTAAAATCAAGAAAGAACAGGGAAACATGGAATCCATATTAAATGGGCTGGGAAAGAATTTGAGATTTTTTATTATTTAACAGAATTTGAGGAATTCAGTCAAACGTTTAAAATTAACAACCTTGCTAAATCGAATAAAAGCAAAACGTTTACCTACTTTCCACTCTTTAAACAGAATAAAAAACCTTCAAACAAAACTTAAAACCGTATCCATTACAAAAACCTTCCATAGGTCTCGAGTAGGAGATGTTTTCTTAGGGATCTTTGTAACGTTAAAAACATATTTAGATCATTTAAAGTGTTGGTCCTTCCAATTGATTTTTGTTTGAAATTCCAACTACGATCCTCCCACTAATGGAAAAGTTGACGAATCGCCTGGGTTTTTGTAGAAACCAACTTTGAGAAACAAAACAGTGAACAAAAACAGACGGGCGAAACAAAAAAAACACAGTTGAGAAAACAAGCGGAGAACAAACTAGGAAGAAAAAGAAAACCAAAAAATCAAAAACCCTATACCAAAAAACAAACCAATACCAAGCGTGGTTTGGTTGTTTTAAACCAAAAATCATTTCATAATAAAAACAAACCAAAACCAAAGCTCTGATACCAACCAAAAAAACAAAACAAAACAAGCAATATTTGAGAGTGCTTATAGTTTTTTTAGGGGATAAAACCATATAATTTCAGCAATCCTTGTGAGTTCCATAGGTTATGTTTGCCATACTTTGCTTGAAAAAGCTACATGTGGGTTTTTTTGATGGGGGTCGGACTTGTTTGATGAGGAGGAAGGTGATACTCTCACTAATCCGACCAAGTAAAAAGGTTAAAAAGATAGGACTAAGATTAGTGTAAATTTTTATTCATGGTTATTATGTCAGTTTCTGTAATACGAACATGGGTCTAATTTCCCATGAGTTCACCTCTTAGCTGACTGGAAACTGATGTTCAAGAAAATAACAACTCGACTTTGAAAAGGTAAATCTTTCTTTCTCGTTTACTCGGTTATTTTTCTATACTGTTTTGCTCATGGGTTATGGTTTAAGTGTCTGCTCAAGATGGAGTACCACAACAGCTTCCAAGCACTTTAGTCCACCTCAAATACTTGTGTATTGAAGATGTATGCTTCCTTCACGACATGGGTTTACTATCCCGTTTCTATTCGCAATTTCAATTGATGAAATGATATTTGTTTATGAAAAGGTAAAATAGGGTTGGCTGGTAAAACGCATTTGCTTGGTTACCACTTAGTCTTAGATTTTCGTATGGCTGCCGATTCGACCCTTTATGGTTTACCAGGGACTCAGTTAATTTAGTAAGGATATCGAGAGGATGATCTGGTAAGTGGACCAACATTAATCTTTTGATTTATTTCTTTTTTTGTGCAGGTATGTATTGGCTTCATCATCTTCTTTAGCTGGATTTACTGATATTTGTATTTATATATTCATTGATATGATTTGAAAAAAACCTGAAAAGTAGACTTTTTTGTGTGATCTTCAGAGCTTGAATTTTGCTACCTTAGTTTTCCAATTTTCTACAGTATCATCAGTCACCCATACAGTTTCAACTTTTCTTAGGGACGAAGGGATTTGAGGAGCGGAAGTTAAAGGCCCACCAAAGGTATCTCTTTTGGACTAGAAAACTCTCTAGGCATTTACCACTAGCACTCGATAATCAAAGTTTTCATTGGTTACTGGTTAGATTGCATTCTTAAATACTTGGTTTTGTAACAATTTTAATACCTTTTAAAATCAACACTATAAAGTAAAGTGTTCCATATAAATCCAGTATGTAAAACAACGATGATAAAATTATATATAAGTGACGTGAACAAAAAGGGAACATATGGAAAAAGCATTGTCTTAACTTTAGTTAGATTAGCATATTGAGGAAAAGTTGGTAATGTTGTGTATATCAATTGATTAAATGCGGCACTACAGTTTTACTTCCATTGTTGGTATTGTAATTAGTTATTTGGCCGACACAACCATCTCTACGGGACACCTTCACTAATTAATCTTAAATTCTTAATAATGCCATGAAACTTGACTTTGTTGTACAAAAATAGTAACTGGTGTGAGATTGGTTCCACAGATTGCTTGTTGGTCGGGCGGCAAGCTATCTCTGGGTTGGATCTTGCCACTAAAAAACAAAGTATATTGGATGTCTTTCCTACACAAGTAAAGGTAATAAACCACATTTGCCTTACCGTGGGAGGACGGACACACACGATTAGGACTCGGCATGAGGTAGTAAGAAACACATGTCTATTAGATGTATCGTCTGTGTATTGAGAAAGGTCAAAAATATATCCATGGTCCTTTTGGGTGTTAGAGGACCCCTCTTTTTTTAAGGTGGACTAATTCACATTAAAATGCATATTAAAAGTAGGGATTGAATGTTGGAACTCAATCAAACATTAAAATGCTAATTAGGGATGATGGACTAATACATTAAATTTTTTTTGGCTTAGGATTGGATGTTGGGACTAATCACATTAAATGCTGATTATTATTGCCCATATCGGGCCAGGAGCCAGGGTCCAATGTTGATTAGGTTTTTACACGTTCAGGCCAGAGGCCTGTTATACCGTTTACTTATACGTCATAAAGGCCCCCAGTCTAGTATTTTTACTGCGTGTGGCATTTGTTGTGCGTGATGAATATTTCTAGACTTAAATTCTTTATTACCGAGCTTCTGCCACGATCGTTGCCTTCTCCACGACTCTTCTTTAGCCTGATAGGTAAGATCTGTAAGACGTGTCTTTTCTATCTGACCATTTCATACAAATTATATCTGATTTTAGGGGGGACCGTGGCTTATCCATGCCACAATTATAGGTTGCACCACCATTTACTGTGTTGGGTGATGGTTGCTTCAGATGTTTGGTTTTCCTGTGTTTTGGGACTCGGTAGGACACCGTAAGAGAATAATTTTTTCTATTAGTCGGGGTAAAACAACTAGCATTGGAGGTACCATTCTTGTTCATCTCTTAGGAGAGAGTGAGAAGAATTTATGAGGATGGAGATGCTCTCCATATATTGCATTGATGAAGATAGTAAATAGGTTATGTTTTCCATCTTGTACCATGCTTTGTATTTGCGTATGATGCGAATCATAGTGTGGAATATACATTCGTTCTTGAAGGGACCAAAAAACGAGAGTATACTTCCGTGGCTGGGTTAATTGTAAGGTTACCCGTCCTGATGCGAATATTGAGTATTTATTGACGTAAAAGGATGTGAAAATACGGATTGTTACAGTTTCCCCATGTTAAAAGAGCTTTGTCCCCAAAGCTCAAGTCGTGGTATTTGATGAAGAGGTGTAGGTTCTTATCTTAATCCTCCTAAGATGAGCTAACCCCCTTGGTTAATCTTAAATGCTTTTAATTCCTTTGTTTATACATTTCTTTGGACTTCTAGGCAATTGGTGTGAGGACAATGTCAGAACTTTCTATGATAAGGTGACGTAAGGGGGTTACCTAGTTGCTATGGTTATTAATTTAGTTCCCGTGACAAACACGTTTTATGAATACGCACACAAACTTTATATAAATAGAAGATTGGTTCTTGACAAGATGTTTTAAGGTGACTACTACTCAGTATGGTTCATGGTCCTTTCCTGGAATTGCATGGGTGATCAAGCCTTGCACAAATATACATAGGTGATTAGGCTATGTATATTTGGGGGGGGCTAAACCATGCGTTGGTCATTTTCATCAAAAATAGTGGAGTGTTATAAAAGTTGTTATTTAAAATAGTTACAATTGTCAGAAAAAATAGTTCATAAGATAAGATAAACAAGGAAATTTTTTAGGCTGGACAAACAAATGGTTTGGCGAGGATGACCGTTATATAAATTTATAAAAGATAAAAGCTCAGGATTATAAAAATCAACTTATGCGATGGAGACAAAAATTAGTTCCATAAGGGTGAAAAAAAAATGTATTAGTTTTATGTTTGATAGTAAAATAATTTGTCAATGATAGTAAAATGGTTCATCATGTGATAGTGAAATGTTTCATAAAGTCATAATATTTTAGTAGGTGGTTTGCATGAATCAGTAGAGAGTTGAGAAAAAAATTAAAGAAGTTTTCATAATACCATAATTTGATAGATAATTAGGTTCATTGCTTTTCCCTCCAAAATACTACATGTTTTCTTAATATTGCAAAATCTCCAAACTCTCAAAGCTAGTACAATATATACATTTAGAAGCAAGATGTCTATGGGATTGTTGGTCGGAACCTGACTGGTCACGAGCTCCTTGAGTTTCCTGAAGTCCTCTCGGTCCTTGTCGCTGGGAATATGAAATGCAGACAAAAAAACTGCTGGCTCATACTTAAATACGAGCCTGTCTCTCACGGTTACGAGTAATCTTCTCGATTGCCTCCGTAGTCTTAATCCTAGCACGCAATGAAGTGTTCTCTGCCTCAGCAATGTCTACTCTAAATCTCAGGGCCGTCAGCTCCTCCTTGTATGGGCATTCCTTAATAAATGTGTTGTTATGCTCGGTATAGCCTCCCGTGTTGGGCTTGTGGTCCTTCACAAGGCCGCTGTAGGGAAAAAAAAGCAACTACAGCGACGGGCTCTAGGTGAATGATATCCACCCTGATGTCGATCGGGACCCCAAGATTCTCCTCAGCAGAGACGGGAATAGTGAGTGCAGCCATAACCTGCACAAGCAAGAGTTTATATAAATCATCTTTATATGAACAATTAATTTTCTAAGGCCTAGGATCCAACTTGACATACCACCATCACATCAGTTGATCTGCTAGCAATGGTGTATTCAAAAGGTAATTGACGATCAATAATTGCCACCGGTTGCAGTTCTAGAAACATTATGGGACTTACTTTATTTCAATTAATTATACACAAGTAAAGATGTTTCATCCATCTATTGCCTCGAGTTTAAGGTCACACCACTAAACCGATAAGCATGTAACACTAACGTCTCACGAAAAAGTGTATAGTCACCTTGGGATTACAATCTACATACGTCTCACGTCTCACGCATAGTAAAAAGCATCTGCAAGTGTTCTTATAAAATCTGGGATTGGCAACAAAACTTATTAAAAGGGAAATAATTTTTTGGTCGTGGCAAATATGTACGAAGAAGCATGCATATATCTTCGTATCATAAATTTTAATAAAAAAAATCTTTACTCAATTAAGTTATTTATTATTGGTATTCACTTATTTTCTATACATCTCATGTATAAATAGTGTTACCTTTAAAAAATGACGATTCAACGATGTTTTCGAATTCCCAAAGATTCTTATATTTATCGTGGAAAAAAGATTAAGAATGATTAAAATTATTCACACCCTAGAACCATGCGGCTCTTCCTAAATAAATTGCAAAGATATCCACGGGATTTATAGAGTTAATAACCTCAAAACCCTTGGTGATATGCATTGCAAGTAAATAGTACTTTTGCAAATTACGTCATTTATAAATTTGAACTCTTTAATTTGGAAAACATATTATAAACCTATTGAATTGCAAGTCTCGTCGTGGGAAACCCGAAGGCCATGATTATCAAATGTAAGCCGAACCCAAATTGACAAATAAGACAACGCAATTAATAGTTTATAATAAATCTTATTTCATAATTATTAGTCATGTTTATATTTTATTTTTCGAAAAACCCTTTTGTTTTCTCACAAGTCAATACTTAAAACAAAAAACAATATAAAAACAAAACAACTAAGACCACTTAAACAATGTATTTAATCACTTAACAATTAAGTCATGCAAATATAAATGATTTATATAATAATTAATCTATTTATATATTCATATAAGGCTCCTTCATCCAATGACTCCGGCCACATACATCGATATAATCGATAGCGTAAGCCAAATATAAATATATACAACATAGCACATTAAAGCTGATAGAAATTTTTAGTCGACTTCAGACCCCGTCGGAACATAGCTAGGGTCTTACCCAGCTTTTGCAGTAAACTACAAAGTTATAGCTTACTGAGTCATAGATCTACCATAAAATTTTAAATTTTTTTGACTTACGATGAATATTTTACGAATTTTTTAGTAACAGTGTGTCAAACAATTCGAAAAACTAAAAAACTCAACTTTTATGTCTATGTTTATCAAAATCATCAAAGTTGCATGAACAATTATTTAACACTTAAATCCACAGATCATTTTATCCATATTATCGGATCCATGATAAAACTTGCCTTGTGTTTATCACGGTTACAATTACATTAATTAATCAAAATTAAAAATGATTCAATTAACAAATTTAAACTATCGGAATTTAAACATATAAAAATTACATTACAAACCTAGGTTTTCATCTAATTAATTTTA
Source organism: Tanacetum coccineum (assembly GCA_026074375.1). Classification (NCBI taxonomy): domain Eukaryota; kingdom Viridiplantae; phylum Streptophyta; class Magnoliopsida; order Asterales; family Asteraceae; genus Tanacetum; species Tanacetum coccineum. The sequence goes on from BQNB010080113.1 coordinate 14,570, forward strand.
TCCACTTTAAAGATCCAATCTTTTATAAGTATAAAACGCCCAAAGGGCTTAAAAATTAACCAAGAACCCTAATTTGTCCAATTTTACTTCTTTGTAATTACAATTCTATACGATGGCTCTTGATGTCATGTTGGGTTTTTACTTCAGATTACCAATAAATCAAACAAATTTCACGAGTACGCAGCGGGAAATAATAACTCACGTTATAGAATATGTAATTACAAAGGATCACAGGAAGTGTGTACCTTTTAGTAAATTAACGAACACCGTTCATTGGGAATATACACGGTTTTGTATAAAACTTATACACGGAAAACCACTAAAGATCTAATAGTAAGGAATCTCTCTACTTCAACACAATCAATACGTTCATTTGGCAAAACAAATTACTTATGTAGTACTAATAGTGATAAAGCAAACCAAACGCCTTCGACTCTTGAATCAATCAACATGCGAAACCCTTATGGGTTGTTTGGTTCGATCGAACAACAAACCTAAACCCCTTGGGGTTTGTTCCGATCAATTGAGCACACAATGGGTGAGAAGGGAGAGCAATTTTAGGGATCGTATAAACAATCCTATAAGCCATCCTTATATAGGAAAGAAAACATTAACTGTGAAAAAAAACCCGGCCCATGAATAGGTCAAAAGGGACGTTACAAACATTTACAATGTTGAAACTGCCCATTTAATAGGTTAAAGACGTTACAAACATTTAATGTTGAAACCGCCTATTTAGTAGGTCTTACACAACACTTAATGTTGAAATCGCCTATTAAATAGGTTAAAGTGGTTACAAACACTTAATGTTGAAACTGTTCATTTCTCCATTATTGCATATAGACCCTTCTAGTTAACATTTAACGTCTATTATTGATTCCCGTTAATAAAATATAAATATTTAACGCTCATTTTTAGCTTTAATCACTTGAATATATTACATTTAATAATTTTCCACTTATAATTTATTTTTACGTATTAAACGCGTGCGTTTCCATAGGTAGAAATAAAAATTCCCGGACATATATTATTTTACATGTAACTATTTTTACTTCCAAACAAAAGCTAACATGTGGGTTTTTTGAGGGTGTCGACTTGGTTTGATGAGGAGGTATACAGTGATACTCACAGGACGGAGCCAGGGAACCACTCAAAATGGAACGGGCGTGCCCAAATTTTTTCTAAACGTATATAATTGTGTTAAAAAGTAAAAAATTATAAACGAAAGAATTTTTATTAAAAATGATAAGGGGATAGAAAACAAATTGTGATGGACGGGTGCATTTCTGGAATACATTTAGACAATGTTGTTTATCAAAAAATTAACATTACATCAAAAAACAAAAATACATAGGTCTCCTGGGCACCCGGTTGGAACCCCCTTATGATCTCATCCTGGGATACTCCGTCCAAAGTAAAAGGCAATAAGGATAGGGACAAGAAGTGTAAATTTTTATATTGGTATTTTGGTTCAAATTCTGTAAAAAAACGGGACCAAGGGGTCCAATTCATGAGTTCACCCTTCTCTGTAGAGGAAAACTGATGTCAAGAAAAATAAAAACAATCGACTTGATACGGTTATCTTTTTCGATTTACCGGTTATTTTATTATTTATTTTGGGCTATGGTTATTTTTCAAGTGTTTGCTCAAGATGGGTGGTACAAGAACCAGCTTCAAGACTTTAGTACCACCCTCAAATACTTGTGTTCCGGGTTGGGGGTGCGGCTGACGGAAGGATCGACATGGGTTAACCTATCCTTTTCTATTGCAGCGATTTCAGTTGATGAATGATATTTGTTATGAAAAGGTACTAGGTGTGGCTGGAACGTATTTGCTTGGTTACACTTAGTCTTATATTCGTATGCTGCAGAATCCGACCATTTATGGTTTACCAGACACACAGTTAATTTACTAAAGGATACGAGAGCTGATCTGGTAAGTGACACAACCTTAATCTTTGTTTATTTCTTTTTTGTGTAGTATGTATGGCTTCATCGTCTTCTTTAGATAATAAATGATTTAACTTGACATGTTTCAGGATACTGGTCAACCCTACCTTCAACAATGATTTCAGGTTGCTCAGTATGATGTTGTCCTATAGAAAAGATATTGCATTCAGCAGTCATTTGTACCTCAGCCATTGGCTCTTACACATAAATGGGTCTGATATCTGCATCATCAACATCTGTATCATTCCCTGACCTACTGTTGTCATCTTGCACTATTGAGTCTGTCCTAATGCTTTTTGTGTCAACCAAATCAACATCCAATGCTTTACCCGTATCAATCTTACTCTCTTGTGTCTGCATCAAACTTCTTAACAAACTTCTTAACATTACCCAGGTGTTGGAGTAGTGTATCTCTGAAGTGTTTAACCGCGATTCCAGTGTATTCAACAAAGTACGTGTCTGTCATTTGACTGTCATAATCCAATGTAAACTTTGAATCGATAAACTTCTAGAACTGGTTGTTTACCACCCAAAAGGCTGTCCTGGATCTATCTTCTTGAAATTCATCTTTGTCAAGTTACTTTTGTAGTTGATCTACGTTGAGTAGCATTGTTCTTGTGAAAGTATCAACATCTTGACCAAAGAGTGACATGAATGCCCGTTTGAATCCATGTTCGATGCGAGTGCCTTTTAAGTCATCTTTTGAAAGAACTTGAAGGTGTGAATGAAGAGATCGAAAATATGCCATGCATCTTTCTTTTGCTTTTGACATCTTGTATTTGATTGCATGCACATCTTTTGTTTCAGAATTCAAGCTGCATTCCTTTACTAATTTGCTGGATGCAGTCTCTGAATTACTGTCTTCTTTCTCAGAACAAGTGTTTTGTATGACAACTAAATCAACTTTCAATGAATCAACATTCAATGCTGGAATTGGATGTGAATGATCTTCTTGTGTTTGCATCAACTTCTTTTGTTTCAACAATTGTGGAGTTCGTTGTTGATGAAGAATTAACTCAAGCATGTATTTCCCGAGGGAATCCATGTTAAAGATCATTGCATCGTAAAATGATTGAGCATCATATCTTGTATAATTCTGCATACGCGCTTTTAATTCTGAATTGAAAGAATTTTCAAACGTTGTTTTGAGTTTTGTCAAAGTAATCTTGCAATCAGTCAGAGAAATTATTTCTTTGGTAAGATGATTTGCTAGTAAATCCAAGTCTTGAGAGAATGTTCTCTTGAAGATATGCATGTTACCAAAATCTTGTAAAGTTTCTATGAGAAACTTGAGTTGTGACTGAATTGCTCGAAGACTGTTCATGCATTTAATTCTTGAAAGTTGTGTCTTCTCTTAAACTTTAGAAATTGAACAAGAAGAAACTGTGTCATTCTGAAGAACACTTGATGTTTGAGTTTGCATATTGGTATTTGACATTTTGATGAAGTTGTTGTAAATGGATATCGGATCTTAAGTGTTATGAAGTGTTGATTGAATTGTGGTTTTAAATGAATTAACGTTCACGGGATTTTACAAATCTTTGATTAAAACCGAGAAAAGAATCGTATCTTTCGCGGGATTTTACAAAATCAAGAAGAAACCGTGAATGAATAATTAATTGACGTTTCAAGTATGATTAAGTTGATTGTTGGTTTGATTGGTTGTGTTTGTTGTGTTGAGTAATTGTCCTTTTAGTCCGAATTAAAGTCCAAAGTCCTTGTAATTAGTCCTTGAAGTTTGTTTGTCTTGATGTTATGTTTTGATTAAACGGTGATTAATAGATTCCCAAATTCGGTCAAATACCACCTGATGCGCGGATCGACCTTCGCGGTAAGGTCGAAAATTTTTCCGGGAAATTAGGGTTTCAAAACATAGGTTTTCAATGGACAAAACGCAATGACTTTAGTCAAAACGCAACAATCTTTGAACAAAACGCATTGACAATTATTTAGCAAAATGCAATGACTATCTTGGCAAAATGCAATGGCTTCTATGATCAAAACGCAATGTTTAAAAAAATTAGGTAGAGTAACGTTTAGTCAAAACGCAATGATGGTCTTCAAAACGCAACTTGTGGAGACAAAACGCAACACACACGAAATATCAAATCGCAGTAACTTGAGAATCAAAACGCAACGACTTGAGATCAAAACACAATGAATCTTATCAAAACGCAATGACTCTGATAAAAACACAACGAAGCTAATCAAAACGCAATGACTCTGATCAAAACGCAATGAAGCTAATCAAAACGCAATGACTCTGATCAAAATGCAACAAAGCTAATCAGAACGTAACGAAGCTAATCAAAAGGCAATGACTCTGATCAAAATGCAACGAATAAAATCAAAACGCAATGGCTCTGATCAAAACGCAATGAATATAATCAAAACGCAATGAGTCTGATCAAAACGCAACGACGAACACCCCTTCAGATAGGCAAAACGCAGCCAAGAAAAAATCTTCAAACTTTCTTGTAAGCTACGAAATGATGTTAAAACCACTTAGTAATGATGCAAGGAAGTGATCTAAGCCCGAAAGTACAAGTCTTTAACATTTTTAACCACGAAACAAAGATCAAAGTTGATTTTTTTCTTGCTTTTTTTCTTTTTTTCGAACCAAAGAAAAAACCAACAAAAACCCACGAATTTTTCACAAAACAAACACTAAACACCCCTTGGCGAGTGATACCACATGTTATCCTACTAGTTTAATCCATTACACAACTATAATCTATACCAAGATGCTAGAAAATAAGAAGAAATCTTAGAGAGAGAAAGTAGAGAGAGAAACAAGAAAAGAAGATTAGATTAGAGAGAGTTGGAAAGTTACAAGTGATGGAAAAATAACTAACACCCTTCACCAAGTGTGGTGAAGGGATATTTATACCCTAGCCTTCTAGTTGGCTCATGGGCTTTCTTAACGGGCCGGGCTTGGCTAAACTTGGGCTTTCACCCTTAACATGGACAACATTAGATTACAAACCAAGCCCGATGATACCCGACTAGCCTATTACATAACAAGACCTATTTGACTTAATGAGACCGATAACATTCTTGTTTGACTTAATATAATTAAGGCTAACACTATCTTCTTACATTGGAAACATTGTTCTTCATCTTCAATATGCCCTAGCTTGATTTCTTAAGTTGTTTCTATTAAAGTTCCTATGAGAGGCTTCTCCATCTTTCCTCTCTTCCTTAAATCTCTCGTGGTTCTTACCTTGTGAAAATTTATGTTTTCCACGTCCACGTCCTCTAAAATACTTTCCTTTGCTTTCGTGTCGTGTGAACATCAATTTCTCTTGATTGTCCACTTGTTTACCTTTCTTATACTTAATTCTTTCTTCATATGTCTTGAGTCTTCCAATCGCTTCTTCCATTGTCATTGTACTTAGATCAGAATATTGCTCTATTGATGCAACTATTTGCAGATACCTATCGGGTACAGCATTTAATAGTTTTCGTACTAATGTTTGATCTTCAATTGTGTGCCCTAGACTGGCTGCTTTGTTTACTAGTGTTGTTAGTTTTCCGGTGAAGGTGTCGATTGTCTCGTCTTCCTTCATGTGTAGCATCTCTAAGTCGGATTTGAGTGTTTGTAATCTTGCTTGTTGAACTCTTTGTTCGCCAATGTGTCTAGTCTTCAAAGCATCCCATACGTCTTTCGCGGTTTTGTGCTTTGTTATTTGAAGCAATTGTTCTTCGGGTAAAGCTTGGTAAAGGAATGCGATAGCAGTCTTATCTTTCTTGTTGTCAGCTTGAGTCGTCTCTAGTGGCTCTATCATTTCCCATAAACCATTCGCTTCGAGAATGATTTGCATTCGAATTGCCCATAATGAGTAATTCGAGGGTTTTAGCATCGGACATTGGAATTGAGGTGTACTAGTAGTACTTACTTCTTTCTTTGAACTTTCTCCACTTTATTTTGTCATATCTCTAGGATATTGTATAAATCTCCAAATGAAATATCTAACACTAAGTGTGTCGAAATTTCTCTTTCTGGTGAGCTCTTTTGTTTTGTGCCTTATAGGCTATCTATAACTTATGGGGAACTAGTTTTTCAAAAACTATCCTTGGAGATTTTATATTCTTAGTTGAATAACCTAAGGTTAATTACTCCTTAAATTATCCCTTTAATATAATAAGCAGTGTAATAACTAGGTTACTATATTTATCTACAAGCCTTGAAAAGATACTAACTTAAAAACTAAAAGGAGTAACTTTTCTAAAAAAATCTATATATAAATACTAATATAAATTATGTAAAAATAGAGTGGAGGGTGTTATGGTTTTTTTTGGAACCTGATGGGTTTAATAACCCTGTGTCCTTTGTGATGCTTATATCTTGCACCTCTTTTTTTTTTCTTTTAGAGAGAGACGCGTCTCTTCTTGAGACCAGTCCTTCTTCCTATTCTTCCCTTCTTATGGTGGTTATCCGCCGATTAAATGGTCGGTTTAACCGTCTTTATATTCTACGATTGTGTTCTTCTTGAACCACTGGATTCCCTTTGATTGTTGTGCGAAATTTGGGGATCTTTTGAAACCGTCTAAGATTTGGGCCTCTGTGGATAACTTGAATCAATTGATGATTCGATTAAGGGTGCAAGTCTTGATTCTTCAAAAAACAGGTGTGTCGTTCCCCTTTTTTGATGATTTGATTACTGCCCCTTGATGATGACTTATTGTTATCCATTCGATGTGGTTTTCTGTTTTCAATATTGGTTTTGGATTTTGTAACCGTGCCTAACCTTTGATGTTTTGATGATTCTGGGTTATGGTTTTTTTTTCGGTTTGATGTTCTTGAGATAGAACTTGCAAAAAACAAAGATGAAACCCTTTTTGATGCCGGTTGATTTAATCACACGAGTGATTGATCCCTTGGTGACAGGAAGTTGGATTCTCTTCATACAATTGTTTGACAAACACACGAATATGATTTTCTAATTGTGTGTTCAATCGAGTTTTACAAAGTTTTGGCCGAAAAAAGGATATGGTTTTTTTTATTCAAAAACATGAACGAAAAAGTTTTATTTCTGGTATATGATGATTTTGGTTAACAACCAAACCAATCTCTGATATGAATTGTTGGCCCTTTTCGATGGATCTATGAACTAACTTTAGTCACAATATACCAAAAACAGTGAATTGTAACTTTGTGAAATACAAGTGTTTTTTAATCTGTCATCCTAATCTTGATTGTTTACATGTCTTCCTATTTATACATAATAAAAAGGCATAAGCGAAAGGTTGTGATGGTTCAATCGAACCTCTTAACCAACGGTTGTGTCCTTTCACAATAACTGCCATATAACTAACTATAACTAACTTAACTAGCTTTGTTCCAGCAGATTGGGATTAACCCAATACCAAAACCCAACACCCTTAACGGCCATTGAAACCTTACCAGACCTAACAACCATTGATGTAGATGCCATTAATTCTTGATCTTGAGAACTTGTTATTAAGTATGCAGTGGAAAATTTTTAAATTTTTGTCACCTTCCATGGCCCATTTGACTTTCGCTTTTTGCATTATGTCCAGCCTATTGAGAATTGAGATGTTGCAAGTCCTCAAGGTTTTTTAACAGTGAGAGGAGCTATTCAATCTCGGCATCGTCAAGTAAACCCAATTCTGCTTTAACATCAAAGTGCTCAATTTTTGTTTTCAACTCACGACATAAAGCATCATTGTTAGGAACTGTATTTTGTCTCCAAAGACAAATTTCTTTTTTCAGCTCTTGAAGTCTAAGCTTCAAGGAAATGGCCGGATGAGGATTGGAACTTGTATTGTGGGAATCAATGAGGGGAGACCATGATCGAGAGCCTATGTCCGGGAAGTCTTTATAAAGTATCCAAAAATTAAAAAACTTGAATGGGATAGCCGAATAATCATGGGAGTGAGTTTTAAGAACAATGGGACATTAGTCTGAGAGAAGGTTTCGAGGTAAAGGAGTGAGTTGTGCATTTGGCCATTTGGATACAAAGTGATGTGATACTAAGCAAGGGCGGAGCTTTCAAGGGACAAGAGAGGGTGGTGACCCCTCTAGACTTTGACCCACTAGTGTATATTTATTAATATTTCATGTGTATTTTTTTTAATTTCCAATTTAGCCCTCCCATAACATATTTTGAACACTTTTGACCCTCCCACATATAGTTTTCAAGCTCCGCCACTGATACTAAGATGCGGTCAAGCTTAGTTTAGTTCCAAATTTGTTCATCTGGGTGAACCTTTTCCCCCCAATTGGAAGATCAACAAACTCAGAGTTGTTAATGAAATAGTTGAATATCTTTGCACCATATTTACAGAACGATGTCCCCATCCTTTCAGTTTCGTCACGAACTTCATTAAAGTCTCCAAGAACAATTGAAGTGGCATGAAAATTGTGAATGAGGGACTTAAGATGATTCCACAGACAACACTTCTTAAAGTAATTTTGTGGAGCATAAACAACTATCATAAGACACTCGATCCCAATTTTAGTCCATTCTCCGTAAATAGCAATAAAACCATCTTCATCATTCATGATTTTATGTTTAGTAAACAGAGAGTCATCCCATATAGCTATAATGCCACCCTATTTCCTGCCGGCCTTTTCAATTGCAAAATCACAATATTGACTACCCCATAAAGATTGGATTAAAGAGTGATCTACCTGATTGGATTTTGATTCCTGGATACCAGTGAAGCTTAAATGATTTTTTCTACAAACATTCCTCACCCATTCTTTTTTCGGAGTGGTGCCAACTCCGTTGATATTCAAGGAAGCAACATTCATTGGTCCACTAAATTTTCTCCAATGATTTTTTTGACATCAGCTTTTCTACCAACCATGTGTTGAATGATTCAAACTAATGGTTACATTTAGTGTTCTTTAATGTTCAAAGTATCCTGAGAGGTGTTTAGTAATAAATAAGAATGTCAAGAGTGTTTAGGAGTTATGCTTTTGTTTGGCTATAAGTATGGGTCTGTAAATGTTTAGGAGTTATACATGATCATTTTCAGTATGAACTAATCCAACCACTTGTTGCTCTATCCCATAGTGGTAAATGTTTAAAATGAATTACTATAAATTAATGAATGTACCTTGTTCATATCTCCCATCAGTAACATCCTTTCAACCAAATCATATCTGAGCTGCGCTACCAGACAACCTGACTCCAATGACCAAGGAACCTGAAATAGAGAATGATGGTAAAAAAAAAATCATAGTTGTGACGACCCAATATTCAATCTACGTTATAATATGAAAATTTTACATGATTGTCTAACTTAAAGTAAATAATATATGACGTTGACTAATAACTGAACCTATCTGTTGTAACTTATCTAATAATAGATAAACATACAAGATAAATTAGAAAAACTTCTAACATAGACAAAATAGGTAACATTCTTTCACCCTAGAGCTGGGCTACACGACTTTACTGACCAGGGAACCTTACATAATGACGGTATCATAGTTGCAACCACCCGAGATTTAATGTGTTGTAACTAGTTAATCACCAAACGGCCCCAAATAAGAAATGACTAAGAAACTTTATGTTGTTTACCTAAAAGCTCATAACTTTGGCATCACAAGAAATTAGAAAGCGAATTGTATATCAAAATCTTTTGATTAACGTGAGATTGTTAATACGAATATGTTTGGATATGAAAAAGATCAAAAACTAATTAAAAAACTGGCAAAAGATAAACTGGAGAGCAAGTGTTTGGGGTGCTGTCAATTATGTTGATTCAATTCTTAAAATATTACACTTCGGTCAAGATTTCTCTTAGCCAGTTTTTAAATAGTTTTTGATTTCATTAAATTCAAACTTACTTTTATTAACAATCTCACGCTCATACACAGTTTTTAAATATACAGTTTGCTATATTATTCCTTCACAAGGAATTATATAATGATATTAACATAAACATGTCGAAATTATGTAGGTAATGTGTTAAAATCAATTTTGATTGCAATATGTGAGAAAAAGAGACTAAAAAGCCTAATGCGTCAAATGGGTCAAAAGTGATGGTTGAGAATTTTGACTGCAATATGTGAGAAAAACAGATTAAAGGTTAGTTGAGACTTGAGATTATTTATGTTTGTGTGATGAACCCTAACCGATTATTAAATCCTCGAATGAACTTATTTTTTGAAAGTGGTTTTTGCCTAACGGAAAACTATATATTTATAAAATAAGAGGTGTTATTGTATAGTGTTTTCTTCTAAGTAGCATTACTCTCTTATCATGTATTTTGGTAGCATGACTCTTAAGATAGGTTGTACTAGGTTGATACTATATATGGACATATCCTGACTTTTTTTTCAAATGCAGCACCTCTGCTACACTCGCAACGGAATCTACAGTTAGCACACCTACATACAAGACTGGTATCCTTTTTCGGTTCACATGAATGGATCCATTGACGTATATATGACTTAAATATATGGTTTTGGCATGGGAAGCAAGCATGAGGAGGCTTTGGACCTTTTGGTTCGTGATATATGTGGATGATTTATGAAGATGGCAAGTGAATAGAGGCTTAGAACTACCAAAATTTTGATGACTTTGGCATCTATTGCTGGTGACTAATTATTTTCCAAAGGTCACTTAAATTGGTAAGAATATCGTTTATTTGTATTGATGAAAGTATCAACAATTTTATGTTTTATAAAAATATTTCTTGAAATTGCAAAATGACTAAAGCTACTATGCTCTGCAAAAAACGAAAATAGTAGTATTTAGCTACTCATAATAAACCAAAGGCATATACTGATCGTAAGCGTAAATTAAAAAATTATTAGGCAACATTAATTCTCGTAAAATGATTTTAATAAAATAAAAATAGACAACCCGTACGGGTAACTATGCAATAAGCAATAAGCAAGATATAGTTATGGTAATAACCTGCATCATACAAACATCCAATTCTTTCGTCGATTGCATCATAGAAGCATCCAATTCATTCATGGCTTCCACCTTCAAGGAAAAAAAGTTGATATTAGAAGGGGTTACACGGGTCAATTATACATACTATTTAAATAAAAAAAAGAGTAAATTACTTATTACCGGGAATTACGGGCTAAGTATCTTAACACTTCAAGAATGAAAGGTCTTTCCTTCTTCAATACAAGCTTTACTCCTGACTCAACCATGGCCTCGTTTTTACATACTTCCGTATGTTCTACTAATATTAGACCAAATAGCTGTACACATTGTTCACAATCATCAAATTGTATCTACTCAATCACAAATTCGACGAGCCATCTTCGTCTTTTCTTATCTTTATCAAATTCAATCAACCACGGATTAAGCTCCTCTACAGCTTCACTTAACGCACTCACATCAACCATTTCACTCTCGCATAAGAATTGAACATACACCAACAATAAGTCTAAAACAATGATCGCCGTGCACTTATCATGAATCCTATTATGTGGAGGAACTCTAATTGCAGTATACTTAATTTGTAAACACAAAGACTCCATAACAAGGCATATTTTTCCCCTAGCACCAATAAAGTCACGACGACATATATAAAACCTAATAAACTCATCCCACTTCTCAGACAAAACAAACGTACTCTTCCTACTTAATATCGGGATGAACACCTGTAAGCATTCGAGTAGAAAACCATACGTTGGAAGAAAGGGTGAGTGGCTTACATTCCCGATTTTACCCTGAATATAATCAAAACCTGTATTTATGAAAGTATAATGCTTCTGGTAGAGTAATTTTAGTTGCGTCACATCACCACCCATCTTCCATGCTACTACTGTTGGCCCTAACGAAAGGATCTATGATCTAAACTTAGTCACGATATACCAAAACATGAAATAAATGTGGTTTTTATTAATCTGTCATCATCGAGATGAGTGTTTACATGTCTTCTATTTATACATAACGAAAAGATGTCTTATGTAGGCATAAGTGACATAGCCGTGTTTGTGATGGTTCAAGTCGAAACCAATGTTTCGTGAGTCTCCTTTTCACAAATAACTAGCTCATAATAACTGCTTAACTAACTTTATTTTCCGCAGATTGGGATTAAACTATTATTCACCCCCTTAATCACATTCGCTTTGTCGTAGATTCTTTAGTCCAATAAGTATGTCTCATTGTTTAGAACTTGATCTTCGGTAATGATCTTTAGTGGAGTATTTCAGCCGTTTGCGATATCCCCCCACATACAAATTCAACTTGTATGTCTTCTTTTTTCAACATAGTTCTCTTATAAGTGGTACTTGTTATCAATGTTTAACTTGTTCCATGAAATACGGGTTTCTTCATCAGTGCTAAAGCAGATTTGTTATCACCATTATTGTAACTTTCTCTTCTTGAGAATCGTGTAAGCTTGCTAGCAGTCTTTTAACCATAATGCTTGTGTTGATGCAGCTGTTTGGCTTGCGATGTAATTCAAATATCGCATAATTGATAGTGCTAGAGGGCTGTTTTTTGTGTGCTCCATGCTAATTGGTGATTCACCAAAGTAAAATATTATTCCCATAGTTTCCTTTTCCTCTTGATAAGTGTTGACTCCGTAACTACTGTCTGCTAAATCATCTGTATCTTGTTTCCTTCGTTAATCTTGAGTAGTATTTCCATATATCCTTTGTCTTGTGTACCTATCCTTAGATTTGCCTTATAAAGTCGGTTTCTCTGTCGTGTAACTTTCATGAAGATTTTATTATCCATGTCATAAAGTCGTAATTCGTCGTCTTCCATTACTACTTTACAACCAATTTCAGTAAATTGTCCAAGGCTCAATAAGTTGCTCTTCAAGCTAGGAATGTAATATACGTGTGATATAATTCTTTGTATCTCGTCGTCACATTCTATTAGGATTGAACTTTTTCCTTTGATCTCTATGTATGAACCATCTCCAAATCTTACTTTTCCACTTACTTTCTCATCTAACTCCTTGAAGTGTTCTCTCACTTCAGTCATATGGTTACTAGCTCTATTGTCTAAGTACCATAAACTATCCATATCTGTCTCTTTATACCCTACGTCTTCTTCATGTAGTGAGACCTTTTGTTCTTCAACTTCTTTTACTTGGTTCCCTTTATCTGAGTCTTTTAATATTGCCATTAATAAGGTTGGTTCTAAGTCATCTTCAACAAGATTAGCTTGCTCATTTGCATTTGTCCTTTGAGGACAGTTGGGTGCTATATGCCCTATCTTGTTACATTGGTAACATTGTAATTTGCTAGTATCATAGCTTGATTTCTTGAAGTTGTTTTTATTAAAATTCCTATGAGAGGATTCTCCATCTTTCTTCTCTTCCTTATATTTTTCGTGGGTTTTTCTTTGTGAAAATCTATGTTTTCCACGTCCACGTCCTCTAAAATACTTTCCTTTACTTTCGTGTCGTGTGAACATCAATTTCTCTTGATTGTCCACTTGTTTACCTTTCTTATACTTAATTCTTTCTTCATATGTCTTGAGTCTTCCAATTGCTTCTTCCATTGTCATTTCACTTAGGTCAGAATATTGCTCTATTGATGCAACTATTTGCAGATACCTATCGGGTACAGCATTTAATAGTTTTCGTACTAGTGTTTGATCTTCAATTGTGTGCCCTAGACTGGCAGCTTTATTTACTAGTGTTGTTAGTTTTCCGGTGAAGGTGTCGATTGTCTCGTCTTCCTTCATGTGTAGCATCTCAAAATCGGATTTGAGTGTTTGTAATCTTGCTTGTTGAACTCTTTGTTCACCAATGTGTCTAGTTTTCAAAGCATCCCATATGGCTTTCGCGGTTTTGTGCTTTGTTATTTGAAGCAATTGTTCTTCGGGTAAAGCTTGGTAAAGGAATGCGATAGCAGTCTTATCTTTTTTGTTGTCAGCTTGAGTCGTCTTTAGTGGCTCTATCATTTCCCATAAACCATTCGCTTCGAGAATGATTTGCATTCGAATTGCCCATAATGAGTAATTCGAGGGTTTTAGCATCGGACATTGGAATTGAGGTGTACTAGTAGTACTTACTTCTTTCTTTGAACTTTCTCCACTTTCTTTTGTCATATCTCTAGGATATTGTATAAATCTCCAAATAAAAAAAATCTAACACTAAGTGTCTTGAAATTTTCTGGCGAGCTCTTTTGTTTTGTGCCTTACAGGCTATCTATAACTTATGGGGACTAGTTTTTTTTACTAAAAACTATCCTTGGAGATTTTATATTCTTGATTGAATAACCTAAGGTTAATTACTCCTTAAATTATTCCTTTAATATAATAAGCAGTGTAATCACTAGGTTACTATATTTATCTATGGGTCTTGAAAAGATACTAACTTAAACTAAGAAGTAACTTTTCTTAAAAAAACCTATACAATATATATCAATACTAATATATATTATATCAAAAAAAGGTAAAGTGGAGGGTGTTGAAAGACAACTTTTGGAACCTGTTGGGTTTTTAATAACCCTGTTCCCTTTGATGCTTATTAAACCTGCGCCTCTTTTTTTCTTTTGGGAGGGAGAAGCGTCTCTTCTTGAGACCGGTGCTTTATTCTTCTTCTTTTGATGGTTAACCGCCGATTAAATGGTCGGTTTAACCGTCTTTAACTTCTACGGTTGTGATCTTCTTGAGCCACTGGATTCCCTTTGATTGTTGTGCGAAAGTTAGGGTTTCGCAAAATTGGGGATCTTAGAAACCGTCTAAATTTGGGCCTTTGTGGATAACTTGAATCAATTGATGATTCGATTAAGGGTGTGAGTCTTATTTCTTCAAGAACAGGTGTGTTCGTTCCCTTTTTTGATGATTTTGATTACTGCCCCTTTATGATGACTTAGTGTTATCCGCTCGATGTGGTTTTCTGTTTTGAATCTTGGTTTTGGATTTTGTAACCGTCCCTAACCTACGATCTTTGATGTTTCTTGGTTATGGTTTTTTTTCAGTTTGATGTTCTTGAAAAAAACTGGAACTTTGCAAAAAGGTGAAACACTTTTTGATGTCGGTTGATTTAATCACAGCAGTGATTGATCACTTGGTGACAGAAAGTTGGATTCTCTTTGATACAAGTGTTTGATAAACACACGAATATGATTTCTGATTGTGTGTTCAGACGTATTTTTCAAAGTTTTTGGCCGAAACGAAATGGTTTTTCTTGATTAAAAAACAGGAACACAAAAAAATCTGGTATATAATGATTCGGTTTGCAACCAAACCAAGCTCTGATGCAAATTGTTGGCCCTAACGAAAGGATCTATGATCTAAACTTAGTCACGATATACCAAAACATGAATTAAACGTGGTTTTTATTAATCTGTCATCATATCTTGATTGTTTACATGTCTTCCTATTTATACAAAATGAAAAGGCATAAGTGAAAGGTTGTGATGGTTCAATCGAACCAATGGTCGTGTCCTTTCACAAATAACTGCCATATAACTACTTTAACTAACTTTATTTTCCAGCAGATTGGGATTAACCCAATAACTACTTCACCAAGATGAGAATTTGTAAATCTAAATATTTGAGAATCTGTGAGATTGCCAAATCATTATGCCTCCTCATTA
>BQNB010080114.1:0-21190 GCA_026074375.1 Tanacetum coccineum
GTGGATGCTGCTTCACATACACTCTGAAAAATAGCTTTTATAACTACCTTATTTCGGGATAGCGTTTAGCTATAATCACAGAGAGATATCCACACATACAGAACTTGCTTGCATCTCAAGTCTAAGGACGATTTTATCAACCATTTTCGACATTTTACTCTTGACATGGATCCAAATGTAAATGATCGAAGGTTGGGGTATCCAATATGTAGAATACATGTGAGTTTGGTGGGAACAAATCCATATATTCACGAAATATAACCAACACTCATATTTGCCTTACATAACAATATTCCCATATTGTTAACCGACAATGGACATATTTAGAATGATAAGAAATCATTCATGGATTAAACATGCAAATATAGGATAACAATTTTTATATGAATGAAGAGCAAATACCAAGTATTTTTATTCATCAAAAAGTAAAAATTGTCTTACAATCCTAATTATCCAAATTCTAAAACAGATATGCTTGAAACTAATTAGTAAGTTGAAGTCCAATGTTTCCAACATTCTCAACTCTTTCTTTACAAGACAACTAAATAGTTATCTGAGTAAAACTTTCCGAATACTTGTTCAAATTCACATGATTGTGAAAGATTTGAATAATAAGATGAGTGTCTTATTGTTTATGTGCATACTATTGCAAGAGTCATAGTATGGACAAGGTAATAGTACCTTTTATAGAGTATTTGAATTCAACAACATACCTATCTCAGACAGTCATCTTTACAGTTTCTTAAAATGTAAAGTATTCTCATTCTTTAATGTGTAATGCAACAATGCTCTTTGTTGAGCATATCTAGTTAGTAGATTGATCATAAATGATAAAATACTACTTTAACTAGAATTGATTATCCTCTAGCATCAGTGTACACATACAACTCTATGCTTCATAATTCGTAAACATTTGTATAACAGTAATCTAAATACCATCAATTAGATACTGTTGTTGTTAGCTCATCTTGCTATCGTGCAAAAGTAACCACCAGTCACATACACAATATAATATATATGTACATGATGAATCCTTAGTTTAAAAACACAAGGTTTCCATCCATGTACTAAATTATCTCAAGTGAAATATATCATTTAAGACTTGCTTCAATGACATATTGCATTTGTGTTGGACTTAATTTCCGCATACGTTTATCTTAATAAACATTTATTCCAAGGTCGTTTGTTTTATCCTAAATTCTCAAGAGAAGTTTCATTCCAATCTTAAGGATTAATATCTAGCTTATGTGGAATGATACTTTCAATATGTCATACAACATATGAATTTAAGAAAACAACATGGTGCTCCCACTCAATGTCAGATGTACTCAGGAGTCATCTTAATTTAATCAGAAATCATATTGTGATTAAACTTAATATCTCAGCTCCTAGATGCATGATCCAATCCACACTTGGATTCTTTCATCTTGTATACTATATAAAGATTATATATATATATATATATATATATATATATATATATATATATATATATATATATATATATATATATATATATATATATATATATATATACTCATGACCTTTTGATTACACATCGTCCTCGCAAATGTAATCATTAAGGAAAGAGTCTTAAAACTTAATTGCCATATTTCAAATATAGACTCATAACCCTTTATGATCACACATCGTCCTCGCCAAGGTAATCATCCAGGAAAGAGTTATGAACCTTAATTTGACTTATTTAAGATTCAAGAAATCATTGTATGACAATTAGATATCTTTATATAATTAATACGTGCAGAAAAGAGATTTAATCATAGTCAATTGCTTGAGTAAGATCAAAATTCTTATCATCAGTCAGGCATTAATATGTATACAATTTTGTCCTTATGAGCCCTTCTTCAAAAGAAACTCATTCTAACCTCACAGGTTTACTTTTTCGCTGAAAGATCAATCAAGCTCAAAACTTGACTGGCTTTTAAGGACTGCATCTTTATCATTCATAATTCTAAGACCTTTATCAGATTCAAGATGTGATAATGTATCTTAGCAATTAGCAGGTTTGATTAATGATCTTCTAATTTATATTCCTCAGCATTGATATTACAATATTAATCAAGTGATGAGGCATCCTTTGCGGTATTTATGGCGAGTGCGCGATTCGTGTTCTAATATACTTTGTTTCGACATTTACATGTTAAACCTCAGTGTGACATTAGCAAGTGGATTTAGAAGGTTATATATTTTGTTCTTGAATATCTTCAAGATTTTTAGGTGCTCCAACTTACTTTTGTAAGTAGAGAAAATCACTCAATACTAAGTAATTTTAAGCAACAATAAATTGTTCTTAAATGAGACAACAAAACGCATTTTACAGTTCTTATCTCTAGCTTGTTAATAATAGCATCATAAGATATAACAAATTTAGAACTTTTAATCAAAACATAATGGGAGTTATCTCATCTAAAATGATTCTTAATTACCTTCTAGGTTTGAATTATTTTTGAGTGTAATTTATGGCACACGCAAAATTCTAACCGAGATGATTGTTTTTTGGAGGTAGAGTCATTTAAGTTATCAGAAATCAAATAATATGAATATAGTTTGTTTTAACACATTAGTAAACCATAATTTGGGTAATTCTATGAGTATTGGAATTGTGAGACTCCATCAAAATTCATTAGATAACTTAATTCTCTTTAGGTCAAATACTTGTCAATTGGGTCAAGCCAAATTGAATACACAGTATTTTAAAACAAAGTGCATGCTATAACGTATATTTCTTGAATTAAGCAAGAAACACTTTGTTCATGTGTTCCCAGAAGACAAACAATTCAGACTTCCTTATTCTTGTGTTACAAGAAACAGAACATGGGCTAGTATACATTATAAGTCCTTGAATAATTGAAGGGACCTTATGTTAACTCTACGTTCATGTGTTTTTCAAGAAAACAAACATGTAAATTAGTTATACGTTTACAGGTCTTCGAATAATTCAAGACATCCATGTAATGTGTTAACAAGAAAATAACAATTTCAACTACTTACTTTATGTTATGAGTCATTGATAAATTCAAGAACTTTATAATTATGTCTTAGCACAGTAAAACATAAATTATACTAACTAATAATCATGAAGCGCAAGCTCCTTGAGTTTCATATCGTAACATCAAGGTTAATAGCGTACTTCATTAAGTATATTATTTAAATTTAACCATAAGTCTATTGACTAAACAATAGTCAAAATGTTGAAGTAGCTATGTATTCTTTGACATCTAATGTCATAGGGCAACAAACATCTGGTGTTTAGTTCCTAGAAGATTGCTTAGATCCTCCCCTCGGTCAAGAGAAACCACTAATCATATTGTTATATGTTGTTCCTTGCACACATTTAAGATTTCTCCCACTTGTGTACGGGACAACATTATCTAAGGTAAACAAACAATACGACAAGCGCGCAATTGTATAAACAATATGATAATGTCATAAATATTACAAGTAGATTTCAAACTATAATGTTTAATAAGGAATTGTGGATTATTATTCTATAGATAATATTTCGGAAAGCAATCTCAGATATGGAACTTGTTATCATATAAAATAAAATGCAATCTTACTTAAACATGTGTTTGTTCATATTCGAAAAGTAATTAATTATTTCAAAGCAAGCTAGAAATAATATGGGCAACTAACAAGGAAATAAATCTTGTAGCTCCCACTGAATTTGACACCATTACAAGAATGTCATTTCAGTAATAAAATGCATAGCTTCCACTGGATTTGTCAACATTGTAAGTGTTACATCACGAGTAGAAATTAAATAGCAATTTATTTACTTTCCTATTCTTAGAATGCCTACAAGTAGCAATGTACTTAGGTATTGTGCAGAGAATATGAAATTCTACTTGTGTAGATGAGGGACTAGCCATTCATGCTCTCATTTAACTTGAATATTAAGCATGCAATTCCTCCTATATCGTCTGC
The DNA here is from genome assembly GCA_026074375.1 of Tanacetum coccineum. Taxonomy (NCBI): domain Eukaryota; kingdom Viridiplantae; phylum Streptophyta; class Magnoliopsida; order Asterales; family Asteraceae; genus Tanacetum; species Tanacetum coccineum. The sequence continues at coordinate 3,949 of BQNB010080114.1, forward strand.
ATAGCCACAAGGGTATTTAGCACCTTAAGGAATAAAATGAGTCTAAGAAAAATACCCAGCAGATATGCTAGTAATTTCTTTACTTATTGCGGTTTAAACTCATACATCGTGACAAATGCAAGATGTAATTTATTTTGGTAGCTATAGACGAAATGTTCTCTAGTTACTCAAAATATTTTATCTTTCAATTATTTCAAAGCCGAAAAAAGGGTAATGAAAGAAAGTAAAATGAGTTTAATTGTAATTGATAATTTTCAATTATAATCCTATCTTATTCTTGTCAACCAATGAGTATAGATAGAAGTAATGTCTCACTCTTCTTACTAGGAAAAGAGACGGTTTGTCTTTTGAAGAAAAACAAACTTTTGTTTACGAATTATATTGCAAAAACACAATTAAACAGAACATAGAAAGTTCAATTTAGTATTTTCGATAATTAAATTCTTAATAGAATTAACTACCCAATTAATTTACTAATTAAGACTAAGATCCAACTTGACCTCCTACTTGTTAACCAGAGGTCTGACCAGTGAGAAAACAAGTAGGGCAAGAGGTAAGCGACGAGCGTTAATTGCAATTAATGCAACTCTTTATTTATGATACTTGTCAGAAACATTAGTCCACTCATGTAATAATGTTTAAGACATGTTTAGTATCATCTTATGCCTCGGGTCCAGGGTCTGACCAAGAGACGAAATAAGTCGACTAAACGAGAACTGTAAAAAACTTTAAGGTCTGACCAGTAGGCGAAATTCACCATGGGTTGGTAGGGGTCCAGGGTCTGACAAAGAGACTCAAACCAATTGCACGTGTTCTACGGTTGGCTGGCATAGACTTAAAATTTTCCAAAGGGCTATGCACATAAATGTGTTAAAATTTTCCAAAGGGCTATGCACATAAATGTGTTAAAACCTTTAGTAGTGACACTGTAGTGACATGCCATGGTTATCGAACGCACAAAGAAGCGGAGAAACAGGTCAGCGCGAAGCATATTAAAAACCTTATTTCTTTAGGGAATTACGTAAAAACAACCCGCCTTAAACTTCTCTTAAAGTTTGTTCTAGTGGATGAGCCATACTTCCCATGAGTCCATAGCGTCCAGTTTTTAAATCAAGAAAAACTAGTTTCATTAGTTTAACGTCTTATTAATTTTTCACAAAAACAGTTTTCCACGAAACAAATGGTTGGTCACTATGAGCATGCATTAGGCGTGTAAAAATTAATAGACTACATAAACATCATCTTTTTAGACATATGGCATATTTAATTAGGCGCGTAAACAATTAGACATTAAATAATCATGCATACTGAGATTCATAATACAAAAGATGACATTAAGCATACTAGTAAACATGTAAAAATCCAAGTTCTCTCGCGAGTCTTCCCCAAATGGAGAACCATAAGACCCTCACTAGGTTTTCTGCTAAAGTGCCTAGATCGCCCCATTCACCACATATTGTGATTGAGTGGGTCTTATAGCCGGAATAGACATAAATTAAAAAGGAATCAAATAAGCTAAATTAACAATTTTAATTTTCCCTTTTAATCCTATATTAACTTTTAATAGAATTCAAGATCAAGATCTACAGATTTTATTTATTTTATGGCAAGAATCTAATATTATTGTCATATTTTACTAGTAAAACATAAATAAAATTTCTAACGCAGCAGATCATGGCATATGTTTTAATAATAGGCATATAAACAAGGCGTATAATTAAAACAAAAACGTGTAACCCATAAAGCTAAAACGAGTTGGCTCGTGATGCCACTGTTGGGATTTAATAATCTAGGTAACCATTAGCTTACGAGTACGCAGCGGATGGATCTAGTAATAGCATATAGATTAACACATATAAATTAAACAAGTAATTTACTAACCTTTTGTTTAATGATAAAAATCAATAAACTTACGCCGGATCTTGATCTTGAAAACATAGTGGTTAAATTACCACCTCTACGGTTGCTCACACAACACGTCGAACAAGTACGCAACAATGCTAGTCGTAACTTCACGAGCTCCAAACACCGATGGTGTATGCTTAATTACTTGAACCAAAATCCAAACAACAAGTGTATGTTAACACCTAAAACCAAACAACCTTTGTAGATAGAAGATTTATGCAAATCCTTGCATGTATCTTACGTAAATGCATGTATATTGCATACAATACTTGTGCACATACATCCGTACCAATGGTTTGCACTAGCTGCCAAATAAATATAAATATTGGTAAGCAACTTTTGGTATCTTATTGTTTGCAATTGATAAGCTAGTATCGTAGGGATGTATGTCGTGTGTATATATGGTGTGTGATTGGGACGGATAATTTTCTTTGTTATCGATTGTACATATAATTATGAGGCTAGGGGTTTTGTTTATATAGCCATCAAATCTTAGTTGTAGATAAACTAGGATACCCTCATAATCCTTATCACAATACAATACTTATCCCTTGTCTCTAAAATTTATCTCAAAACCCCCTTCTAGAAGCTATATGGGTTGGTCAACAAGTGACACCCACAAGGTTCGGGTTTTATCAATTTTAGTCCATTCGGTTCATATTTAAATAGTTGTTAAGTTAGTTATAAAATATAACGGTAACTAACAGTTATTTAAATTATTACGTGAAGCATATTAAATCCTTAATAATAAATAAATATATATTAAGTATTTAATAAACATACTCTTCGTGTCTTACGTGTGTGCCCCCAATAGGCTCACATATTCGTAACGTATACGTGCTAGCCGACTACCATAACCCAACAGTAGCTCCATGACTAATATTGAACAAAGGTGAGGGAAAGAATTTCTGAAAATGGGAATGAAAATGAAGAGGATAATGTGTCGATATATATAAACTGCCTAGTAATGTGCAACATGGACTAGCTTTATGTTATTTGCATGATGGAAAATTGCTAAAATGGGTTTGGTTTTTATGAGTTTAAGAAAATGGTAGTTATAAGGGCGTTTATGTCTTTATAGATGCGTGACATGTTTTGAGTGGTTTATTGCCCCAAAACTGTCACCATATCCCAATTTTAGGGTGTAGAAGAAACCGTATCCCACTTTATTTTTGTCACTGAAACTACCATCACGATTTGCGTTTAATTTACAATAGGAATTACATAAGTCGTCTATTTGGTAAAAAGATACTTGCTGTGTAAAAAGTGTAATTTGTTTCGCGAAATATTTGATCCTTTTAAAGATGTTTGGATTTGAAAAGGTGAGAAGCATCAAATTTTAATTAGAAATATCAAATCTCATGTTATTTATTAACGCGAACATGAGTAGCTGAAATATCTAGCTCTCCTAAAACCCAAAGTTTCATCTCTCAAATTAAATTATCTTGTTATTTTTGTAGTCAAAACATATGAACAGAAGCTAGAATAATCAAAGTGGCGGGGATGTCGGAAGTCTCAGTGTAAAAGGGTAAAGGAGTGACCATGCTGGGGGCGATAATGATTGTGGTGAGTGGTGGGCAAGCTAAGGTGGAGGCGAGATCGGAGGATAGAGGATGCTAAAGTTGAAAAAGAAACAGGGACTTAGGGGATTTACGGGAATTTGATGGATGTTTGTTGCGTCGTGTAAATTTTCGTAATAAATTTGGATTTTTAGCCCTACATTAGTAGAAGTAAGCTGCTGAGTTGTAAAAGTGGTATAGTAGGATATAGTAGGCGAGCGGGTTAGCGAAGACGCTTAGGCTAATAGAAAAGAGAGCGTTGGTGTCACTACTACACAAACTGGTTTTTCCCACGGTAACTCCGTGGGAAACCCTGTGGGTAAGGGCCCTTTTCCACGGATTTCACACGGAATTATTCCGAGGCTAAAACCCTTGTGGGTAAATATTTTCCCACTGATTTTCCGTCGATAATCCGTGGGTTTGATTTCTCACAGATTTCTCACGCATGTTTTCCCACTAAATTCCCATAATTTTCTTGCACAAATATACCAAAGATTTCTCACGGTTTTCACACAGTTAGTTCCCAAAAATTTTACACAGAAAAATTTCCCAGATTTCTTGGGTTTCTTACATTTCCCACGGATAAACAACCAAAATAAATAATATATCCAAAATGCATAAATTACCAAATTGTTATTCAAAAATGGCCAAACCAAATAGTTTAATTATACAACCACCAAATTGTTTACACATTGCAACCAAAATGTCTAAAACCAACTAAATATACTACCCGCTAGAATTAGTCACGAGGTCCTCGAGCTGGTCCTCGGCCAAGATTTTCACCTAGAGACAATGAACGACACTCCTGCGACTCCCGCACGTACTGTTCATCATCATTGTGCTTGGTGACCAAATAAGCAGAGTAGAACCCGACACCAAAATGTCCAATCATGCTGACATGAGCACCAGCTGCTATAGTTTCCATTAATCCCGATCTTGCAATGATACCCAAATTGTTCACCAAATCTGTAAAGTGGAAATAATATACAAAGTTACATCGTGTACTGATGTAATACAGTATTATACATTACGATTGTTACTCACCAGCTTTGGTCATTCCAACTTGTTCTTGTCAATCAAGCTCTTAAAGCGAATTCTGGTCGGGTCAACTTTGGTTCTAGTTAAAGCGGGTCAGGTCAACCCGGATTTGAGTTAAATGACAAAAAAATTCTTCTTTTACTCTTATAAACAGAAAACTATTAATTTATATTAAAAAAAATAATAAAAACTTTATATTCGTGTCCAATCGGGTGAGCCGAACCCCGATTTAGCCAAAAGATTTCAACCTATATACCCGCCCTATTTTTAAAACTTTGGGTTAGTATGTCTGAACGAATAAGATTTTGACGACCGGGGTCAACCTGTGTAACACCCCTACTTGGTGGGTAATGTGTGAGAAATTGCCGATTAATTCTCGGCATAGTCAATCTTTTACTTTTTTGATATGGTTACATGTTCTCGAACAAATCCATTCTTTATATCTACACACAAAACATATAATGATACAATGAAGGTCATGACCGACATACAAAACATGTTCGTGTAGATACTCATACATATGCAATTGTTTCTTACACATATAACTTTTACCTAAACTTATATAGTTACACTTGCGATACTCACGTAAATAGTTACGTTAATAAATGAAAATATGTAATATGAATCTAAAAACACATATAAAGACATACTAAGTCATGTCGGAATGTGCAAGTATAAAAAAACGTAAAAACGATCATTTTTGTAGGAAATCCGTGGGTATTTACCCACGTATTTCCCACGGATTTATCATATCGGTAGGTAATCTGTGGGAAATTACCCATGACTTACCCACAAACATAATCGTTTTCTTTTACTTTTTTGATATAGTTACCTCATTCACGACATATTCACGTCCATTTTACTACATACTAAAACATCCTATAGATCATTGAATGTATAAATGGATGCAAATATAACGTTGTACTCTGATTCATCCCACCAACATATCACAATTGGTTTTTTCCGCATAAAGGTTATGACCTAAAACTTAATATTTCACTTGCGAAAACTCACATTAAATAGTTTACGTTAATAAACAAAAACATATATATGAACTAAAAAACATATGGAGACTTTACTAAGTCTTGTCGGAATGTTGTAAGTATTACTAAAAACTGTAAAAAAAAACAACGATTCATTTTTTGTGGGTAAATCCCGTGGGTATTTTACCACGTATTTTACATACGGAATTGATCTTTAGGTAGGTAATCTGTGGAAAATTACCCACGACTTTTCCACAGACATACGCATAATCGGATTCTTTTACTTATTTGATATAGTTACGCGTTCACGTCATATTACACGTCGTATACCACGATATCACAAGACATCTATAGATACAATGAATATCATAAACGGACATGTGGAACATACACGTGTACATATTCACACATACACAATGATTTGTTCCACATAAAGGTTATACCTAAAGTTACACATTCACTTGCGACACTCACATAAATAGTTACTTTAATAAACAAAAGCATATAATATGAAACTAGAAATAGGTATAAAGACATACTAAGTAATGTCGGAATGTGCAAGTATAAAAAAACGTAAAAACGATCATTTTTATGGGAAATCCGTGGGTATTTACCCCTCATATTTACCAGGATTGACCATATCGGTTGGTAATAATATGAGAAAGTACCCACGACTTTTCCCAGACATAATCATTTTCCTCTTTCTTTTTGGAGTATTAGTTACGCATTCACGCATATACACGTCCATATACCTACATACAAAACATATATAGATACAATTAATGTCATAAATGGACATGCGGAACATACACGTGTACATATCCACACATGTTGGGAAATACAAGTCAGAAGGTCAAAGTACTGCTAAGTTGAAGGTCAATGCTATGTCCTACTTAGTATGTAAAAAGTCATAAGTACTGACGTTAATTAAAGGTAACCTTTAAAAGGATTATTTGTTAAACTGGTACAGTTTGGTTGGTTCTTGGTTGATGGAGGGGGTGGGGGGGGGGGTGGTGGGGGGGTATTGTTGGTGGTGTGGGTTTGATTAGTTTTTTTTTTTTTGTTTTTTTTGTATCTTTGGTTTTTTATTTTTCCATTTTGTTTTATAATTTTTTTTTTTTTTTTTATTTTTTTTTTTTTATTTTTCTTTATTTTATTTTGTTCTTTCTTTTCTTTTTGTTAATTTAATTTAATCATGTAACAGTTACATTACTGATTAGTATTAATTAGTATTTGTGTCATACAAGAACTGTACACCTACTAGAGTTATCCTTACGTTTATAAAAGGATCTCTAGGAAGGCATTAAAAAAACACAAGAAAAAGCATTAGTTTAGAAGTAGTAGTGATAGTATTGTATTGGGATCTGCAAAAACTTAGGCAGATTCAAGGTGTGATAATACAAATCGTTTGATAAATCACTTATGTGTTCTTCTTAGTTACTGTAAATAGTGTGCATGTTGATAGTTATGTACATCAGTGTTTCATTGTTTAATGACTTGGATTTATTCAAGGAAAGTAACATCCTTTTTAGGTCAGGCTTATTATACTAAGGTATATCGATCCTACAAGTGGTATCAGAGCTTGTGTAGAGACTCTGATCTAGAAGAACTTTAATCATTCGAAATCTTTCCAAACTCTAAAAGATGTCTGAAGCTGAACCTATCCCTCCCACCTCATCCGTCACTGCACTAAGAATCCCAATGATCAAGAAGGGTGAATATGACCTATGGTCCATGAAGATGCGACAGTATATTGCCATCACTGATCATATACTATGGGATATAATCACCAATGGAGACCAAGCCACAACTGATCTTGTATCCTCGTCAGGTCCAGTGTCTGCACCAAAACTCTCGCTTCGCTGCTAACGCAAAGAAGAAACAATGAGGAAAGCTTTTAACGAATGGCTTTCTGTATTTAATTTTAACATTTAATTTAACCGGATAGAATCTTCTTAGTTTTCTTGATGTGAAGTGCAAAAACTTTATGGTCAGCCATAAAAGCAAGATTTGGAGGTAATGAAGCATCAAAGAAGATGCAAAAGAATCTTTTGAAACAACAATTCGAGACGTTTACTATCGGATCTAGAGAAGAGCTAGATTCAGCATACGAAAGGTTTCAGAACATTCTTAGTATGCTTGAATTATATGATGCTAAAGTGTCCCATGAAGATGCGAATTTGAAGTTTCTAAGAAGCCTACCATCTGTGTGGCATGTAGTAAGTTGCTACAATGATTCGGGGAACAACCTGGATTGGATGGAATTGGAGTTTGTTGTCTCTACAACACTTGCGAGTTTATGAAGATTTTGATGCTGCAGATGTGTTGTTGCTTATTAACTCTGACTTAGAAAAGGAAAGAGTGAATGGAACAGAAAAAGTGATTATTGAAGAAGAAAGGATTTACTTTTGATGTAAAAAAGTGGGGGGGGGATACTGAAGAATTGATTTGGTGGGGTATTCAAAGTATGCTAAGACAAAGTGTTGTTACTCCAAAGGGGACTTTAAAATTTTGTCTGATGAAGCAGGTCCTTTCAAGTCCAATTCGTCCAATAAGAAGAAGAGCCTGAAGAACAGTTCAAAGATGATGAATTTCTTGCTGATATCCTTCTCAATAGACCAAGAGGCTTAAGCATTCCTGGTCCTATGCAATCTCAACTCAACAACCAACTCAAATACTGACCCAAAAGAAACACAAAGTAGGTAAAGGGAATTTTGGTTTTGAAGAGCCTAAAAAGAAGAATTTACTTTCACAAATCAGAGCTTTGAGAATACACCATGATGTGGACAGTTGCTAGAAAGGTTCAAGAGAATGGGATGAAGAAGAAGAGAGAAAAAAGGTTGGAAGAGATTTGAAGAAACCGCAAAACCAAAGACTATTACGAAAGAACCTACATCTCTTGCACTAAGAACGGACTCAAATGATGATAGCTCTTTAAGGGTCAAAAGATAATGAATTTACATAAACTAAGGTATCCACAAATGAAGGAATGTTTGATAAAGTTCAAGATATCCCATCAAAGATTCTCTCAAGGATTTTATTCATGGGTTCAGAAAAAGGAAAAGATAGATGTTACAGGAGGGAGAGATGCAAAAGAGACTCTTAAGGTAAGAGAAAAGCTACAGTTACAGAAGGAACATTCCATAAAGAAGCTTAAATTGAGAAACATAGAAAATTGATGAGCTCAGGAATCCTTCTTAGGATTGTTGACTTTGAGCAAGAGTGCCAAGATAGAGAGTCAATTGAATGGCAATCTCTATGATTCAGGATTTTCAAGGTCATTGACTTAACCGATGGAGAGTATCTAATTAAATTATAGAGCAAATAATCATTTCAGAGCTTTCAACACTCCTGTGGGAGATACTGCTCATTTTGGAAAATAGACAGGATCTATATAATCTTATTGGTTGTACAAGGATATTATAAGCTTATTCCACCACTGGGTTAAGGATTGATACTTCTGGGTGAATAGTACAACCATTTGGAGGGACGTTTGTTAAAAGTGATGATGACTTTTAGAAGAATCCAAGAGATTGGGAAATTATAAGATGGAGACTTTAATGAATCTTCGGGGGAGTACATACTTTCGAGTTCGAGGATGTACAATGCTTCATATGCGGGCAAGAAAGAGAAGATATCTCTATTAAGAGAGGCTGATGATCAGGATGCTAGATCATGGTTATAGGAGTTGAAGAATGCAGAGTGGAAATGAATTGCTATCAATTGGTGATTATCATCACTGGTTTTTAATTATTATCGGATACTGAAGAGGGATGGTGATGATCTTAATACAACTCGAGTGTATGATTATCAATATATTTCTTTGTGAAACCAGTATAGTAATTATATGTTTTGATAAAAAAGTCTTAAACTGTGAACACGCAGTACCTTATTCAAAGTACTGGCTAGTTTAAAACAACAGTACTTTGTTTGACAGTACTGCTAGTTAAAAAGTTGTTTTTTTGAAATATTTTAAAGTTTTTGAGTGTTGCAAAAACTTTTTAAAGCACAATATTTTTCAAACGTTTTGGAGTAACACCCTGATGTTAGTGCTTGCACTAATGACAAATAGTATTCATAACTCTCCATGTCTAACAGCAATGAAAGAGTTTGATTCACATGAGGGTACGGCTCTGGTGTGATCTTCAAATCCGTTTATAGCTTTATTAGTGTGCTCTCATAATCTATATGGTTCTCAACTCACCATTGTTTATACGATTAGGAAACATTATAAAGTTATAATTAACCACAAGTACATAACTTTTAACAACGTGTCAAACCTAATCCATTTCATTTCGTCATTCTTTTTTCATTTCCGTTTGCGTCTTCCTTTTCGTGTGTACCTGTATGACCCACCGTCATTTATTTGAGTAACAGTTGTGAGAGATGTTGTTCTTTGCACTCTAACCTTTCATACATGACATTAATCCACCAACTTTTTGTTCAAATGTACACATACGATGCACATTATTTTTATTTTACATGTGATGTTTCAATAGTTACAATACTTTAATGTCGAATTTACATTGTAATTAATCTAATCATGTACGATTCACGTTTATTGAGACTTTTTATGGTCGAATTCTTTAAAATTTTGATGAGTTAATGCGATTTTAATGTTTACTAAATAAGGTGAAAAATACTCGATCCCCATTGAGGACAAGGATGGGGTGTAAGTCAATTCCTCGACGAGATGAAGCAAAAATCATCCTAAAAACAAAATCCGAAATGTACTACACACATGTGCGTACTCGAAGAAGCTTCGGTTCTTCACGTAGCTTGGTTGCTACTCGGTACGTTTTTCCTTTTATGTTTTATGTTTATTATAGTTATTCGTGTTTAATTTCTGCTGTGTAGCTCGTAGAATATCATGTGTAATATTAGGGTTATTAGATAACCATTTCCAACACTTGCGATACATAAATAGTTATGTTAATAAACAAAAACATAAAATATCAAACTAAAAACACATATGAAGACATACTAAGTCATGTCGGAATACGTAAGTATACAAAAACGTAAAAACGATCATTTTTGTAGGAAATCCATGGGTATTTACACAAGTATTTCTCACGAATTTATCATATTGGTAGGTAATCTGTGGGAAATTACTCACGACTTTCCCACAGACATAATCGTTTTCTTTTACTTTTTTTGATATAGTTACACGTTCATGCATATACACGTATACCTACATACAAAACATCTATAGATACAATGAATGTCATAAGCGAACATGCTAAAAATACACGTGTACAGATCCACATATATATACAATGGTTTGTCCCACATTAAGGTTATACCTAAACTGACACATACACTTACGATACTCACATAAATAGTTACGTTAATAAACTAAACATATAATATGAAACTAAGAACACATATGAAGACATACTAAGTCATGTCGGTATGTGTAAGTATACAAAAACGTAAAAACGATCATTTTTGTTTGAAATCCATGGGTATTTACACATTTATTTCCCACGAATTTATCATATTGGCAGGTAATCTGTAAGAAATTACCCATGACTTTCCCACAGACATAATCATAACCGTTTTTTTTACTTTTTTGATATAGTTACATGTTCACTCATATACACGTCCGTATACCTACATACAAAACATCTATAGATACAATTAATATCATAAACGCACATGCGGAACATACAAGTGTACATATTCACACGTATACATAGCTTGTTCCACGAACACATAAAGGCAATAGTTTTGTTGGAAATCCGTGGGTATTTACCCACATATTTCTCACGGTTAACACAAAAGCAACATTTATGGGCAATACACGGATGGTTACCCATTGATTTCCCACGAACGATTAAAATAATTATTTTGTCAAATAATATCGTGTGAAATCCGTGATTAATATAGATAAAATTTGCCACATAATTTTGGCCGTGGCTAATATGTGTGAAATTTGCCACAATTTTCCCACGGATGTCTAATCAATAAGAATATTGTGAATATTGTCGCAAAACTGTAGGAAATTTGGGACAGATTTCACACGAAAACTTGGTCAACAGTTCAGTGTGTAAATAGTGGAAAATCCGTGGGAAATTTGTGACATATTTTCCACTGAAATTTTGTCAACAATTTAGTGTGTAATTTTTCGGTATTCCGTGTGAAATTTCACACGAGAACTTTTTCGTGAGAAAAGTCTGTGGGTAAAAGCAGTTTTTGTAGTAGTGTGTGTAGCCTTCATTCTACTACGCTACGAAAAGGTTACAAATTTACTTCCCTTATTTCGGTTGTAAAGTGGAAGAAGAGGGAGAAGGGGCACAACCTCACCAGCAACCCACGTTTCTGACCCGAAAGGAATTGCAAATGAAAGAAGAATCTGTGTGCACTATTCATGAAGTAGAGTGACTATTCTAAATCTCTTCTTCTCTATCTCCCTTTTTTTCCTTCGGCTATTACCGGCGATCCCGAAATTTTGTATCACGTAAATATTACTTAATCAACTTATATGCGAAACAAAAAAAGGTTATTTATGATCAAAACTCTTTATACTCGTTAAAAAATTGTGTGCATTTGATAACTTAATGTTATGAGTTCGCCTTACAAAGAAAGCTATGAAACCTTTTAAAAACCTTCGGGCCTTGAAATCATCTTCAATAAAGTTCGTTCACAATGACATTTGGCGCAATTTCTGTGGAGTTTATACCCATAAACTTTTATTAGAGCACAAAATTTACGAACGTTAGTGGTTTTATAGTATACAGAAATCTTATGCGGCATGCATACTATTGGTATAGACTTGAGTCACTTGAGAAATTCGTAACATCGGAGATGAACCTTTCTTGAGCCACTGAACATTTGTACCAATTAATATTACCTACTAAATACCTCATAAAAATAAATGAAGTTTTTTTTAATTTATCAAAAAATGAAAAAAAATAAATGAAGTTTGTCATAAAGCATTCGGGAGAACAAACATGAATTCAGAAGACTAATTATCTATCATTTACTGTATCTTTTTATACGAGTAGTTGTAACTTGTGACGTTTGCGTAAGATCAGGCCAGTGGTGCCATTTGATACTTTCATGAGGTGTAAATGTTGAATTGTGTGATGGGATAAGGTTATGCCTAAGAATAAACCCTCCGGCCTCTACTAAAAAAATCATTATATGCAGGGTAAATGTTCTCAAAATCATCAAACTTGTCACGTTTTTCTTTTGCATGCTATGAACTTTTATTTTTTCTATTGTATTCTTACACTTTGTTAATCTTCCTATTGTAGCCATGATTAACAAAAAAATTAACGTGACAATTCTCTTAAGAAATGGGACCGTTATCTCTCTTTCCCTTTAATCCTTTAAGTTGTTTATTTTTTTACAAAATCAACCCCTTTACCCCTTTATTTTCCTAATATTCATTAATTCATTTCCCCTAAATTATTCTAACGGTCAAAAATCAAATAAACCCTAAGCATGCCATCTTGGACTTCATCCGAATTCCGGGCAATTAGTGGTAGGGTTGAATACTTTTATAAATGTAATCGTCAATTAACAGTACGAACGGCAAAAACAAGAAAGAATCCGGGTAAGCGATTTGTAACATGCTCAAAATGAAATGTTTATGATTTTTTGGATGATGATCTGCCAAGTGAATACTACAAAGAGTTGTTGTATGAGATGTGGAAAAAACAGAAAGAATTGAAAAAGCATGTGGATTATGAACAATTCATTAATGTTCTTGATGTGGACAAGTTAAGGTTGGAAGAATAGTTGAGAGCTACACACACAGAAAGATGAAATTGTATGATAGGTTGTTTTTCATCATGTTAGGATCTTTCTCAGTGATTTGTGTTGGATTTGGTATGCTAATAGGTAAATAATGTAATGGTTTAGGTCTTATCTTTGTAATGTTAGGATCTTTGTTGCAATGGCGGTAATGTAAAAGTTAAGGTTTTATGTGTATAATGTTAGGATCTTTTGTTAATGTATAACATTATGAATGTTTGTAATGATAACTTTTATGTTCTTAATGGTTATGTGTTATGTTTGGAATGCAAATGGTTAAGTTTGGTTGTGCTTGTTGCAAATGCTTGTTGTAGTAGCTTGCAGCAAAGCAAAGCAAATACTGAAAATGCAAACGCTTGCTTGCAAATGCAAGTGCAAATGCTTGCTTGCAAATGCAAGCTGCAATTGCAAGCTACAAATGCAAGATGTAAATGAAAGCTGCAATTGCTTGCTTGCAAACGCAAGTTGCAAATGCAAGATACAAATGCAAGTTGCAAATGCAAGCTGCAAATGCAACCTACAAATGCAACCTACAAATGCAAGTTGTAAAATCCAAGTTGCAAATGCATGTGCAAATGCTTGCTGCAAATGCAACCTGCAAATGAAAGATGCAAATGCAAGCTGCAAATGCTTGCTGCAAATGAACTCATGCAATTCAATTTAAGCATACCATACTTGATGCAAATGCAAGATGCAATTAACACACAAACCAAACACACCAATAACATCATAAACTGCAAATGGAATTAACACGCAAAATTTTAATCCAAACACTATATTAAATTACATAAGGTTTTAACAAGTACATAATCACCATTACATAAGTTAATATACATATTTCAATCCTACATTACCATAAGGTTTGACTCCTAAACAAAACATAAACAAAGCTAACATCTAATACATGTTAGACTACCATGTGAGATTACCCAAAATACTTTCATCTTTAACAACAACATGATCAGCTTCCATATGAAACCTTTCTTTTCACCTTTGCCTTGTCTGCACAAATTTCAGGTTTCCTTACTCCTATTTTCTTCAAAATTTCATCCCATGTAGTAACATTTTCTAGTCCAAGCGCACATCCTGTGATTGGAATAGGGCTTTTGACTGTTGAATTGTGTTTCTGTAAAAATGGTACATATTTACCTTTAGACATTGTAGAGTTAGGTTCATGAATGTTATCCTCATCAGTGCTATCCTTGTCTGTGATATCCCTGTCTATGCTTGAAAAATACATTTCCTATAGATATTCCTTAAGAGTGCCAAATCCATACCAGTCTAGCAATCCTTATACTGATGGCCCCTTCTTAGGAACACTTGCTAGTGATGGCCCTTTCTTATCATCTGAGCTGTCTGAACTAAGCACAATTATTTCTGCAAAAGAAAATTAAGAATAGTTACCAAAGCAAAATCCTTACCTGCTATGTGTTTAAGCAGATAACCATATGTTGCACACACATTTGTTAATCAGATAAGAAAAACCAACAATTAGAATAAGCAGATAACATCCTTACTTCATTAACCAAAAAGCTTACCATTCTAACATTATAAATTCAGTAACAAACATATTGTTTTACAAGTACATAATGAATTAACAACTACTAGCATTACATAAGGACCAAAATACCAAAAGACATAAAAAAGGTAAAATTAGCTTCCACCTATAATCTTCCTCTTCCCTTTATTCTCTTCTACATAAGTCATAGTTGGGGGTATCTTCACTACAAAGGTCTTGCTAAGAATAGCATCCCAGATTTTAGCATTTGCAAGCCCAAATACACAATTGGTTATTAGTACAGGGCTTTTGACAATGAGAGTTTTAGGTGATGCCTGAGCCTTTGACCCGGATGCTTTAGCCATAGATGCTTGAATTTTAGCCTTTGACCCAGATGCTTGAACTTTAGCCTTTGACCCTGATGTTTGTACCTTAGCCTTTGACCCAGATGCTTGTACTTTAGCCTTTGACCCAGATGCTTGTACCTTAGCCTTTGAAGATGCCTCATATGCTTGCGCTTTAGCTAATATACAAGCTTTAGCCTTTGAAATGTCTGAGAAAGAAGGTTTTGCATTACTCTCATTACCTCCTGACTTTGAACCCCATAATCTGTTATTGTCCTTGTACTCATCTGATAAATAGTCATACCATTTTAGCAAACTCTTAGATTGTCCTTTGCTAGATTTGCATTCTGGAGAGCTATAAACAATATCCTTAAAAGTGTTAATCTGAGAAGTGCTAGCTAAGTCTGAGTTGTTGTTGTCTGAGTTTCACGTCTATGTTGTTGTCTGAGCTACTAACTGAAATGATAATAATGATTTCTGCATGGTAACAACAAACTCCTAAACAAGGAAACTCCTAAACTAGATCATATTGAAACCAAACAAATTGGAAATATGATCCCATTCAATCCCATTCAGGCTAAAAAATCAAGCTACATTGCCTTAATACAAAACTCCTTTAAGTCCTCTGTTAAGCAAAGTAGTAAACACATAAGCAGACAAGCTAACATATAACTAGATAGGCTAAAACATAAGCAGATAAGCTAACGAATAAGAAGAGTAGTAAACGCATAAGCAGATAAGCTAACATATAAGCAGATAAGCTAACACATAAGCAGATAAGGAAACCTACAAGAAGATAAGCAACCGAATAAGTAAATAAGGACATTACCGTTATAATTCGCCATATTCAATTAGTGAGTTAAAAAGTTAGGCGTGGTGAGTGAGTAAATTAGGCTTTATTGTTGCACAAATTTGGGGTGAGTGTAAGAATTAATGTGTTATGAATGAGTGTTCTGAAAATAAAAGGGTAAATGTGGCAATTTGTTAAAAAAAAATAAGTTAAAGGGTTAAAGGGAAAGAGAGGGTAACGGTAATATTGTATTAAAATTTTCCATATCAGTTTTTTCGTTAATCATGGCTACAATAGGAAGATTAACAAAGTGTAGGAAGACAATAGAAAAATTAACAGTTCATAGCTTACAAAAGGAAAACGTGACAAGTTCGATGCTTTTCAGACCATTTTCCCTTATATGATTGCAGTGAGACGAAATTGTAAAGATATTATTAAAACAAAAATGCCACAAGTAATACAAACATATGTGACAAAGTGGATACAATTTTAAAAAATAATTAAGTGGTTAAATTGCATGTATATCTATCAAAACGCTTAAAATTAGGTATACATTCGACTTAGATTAATAATCGCAAAGAGGAAATTGCATATATATATCCCTTTAAAAGTTGAAAATTGCATATATATCAACTTAAACTTACGATTCCATATATATTTTTTAAAAAGCTCAAAAATTACATATTAATCAACTTAAACTACTAATTGCATAGATATTATTTTCAAACCTTTAAAATTGCATATATGTTGTTTTTAAACTTTCGTAATCGCATGTATATCCTTTTTAAACCTAATATGGCATGTACGTCATAATAATTATTTAATATATTTTTTTATGAATAGCAGTGACAACATTTATTTCAAGGATACGATGCCTTGAAGTTCCAAATGAACAAGATGAAAAAACAATGCCTCAAGACAATATTTCACCTAAAAAAGTCCAGTTTATCTCATA
The DNA here is from genome assembly GCA_026074375.1 of Tanacetum coccineum. Taxonomy (NCBI): domain Eukaryota; kingdom Viridiplantae; phylum Streptophyta; class Magnoliopsida; order Asterales; family Asteraceae; genus Tanacetum; species Tanacetum coccineum. The sequence continues at coordinate 20,782 of BQNB010080114.1, forward strand.
TATAATAGGAATACATGGAATAAACTCATAAATATCATGATTGTTATATATGTATCCTTAATAAACTAGGGTTCCAATAAAAGAGTGCATTACTGCCAACACGTTTATAAATAAAGATCAAAAGTTAAAAAAATATTAGTTTCTTATAATTAGAGTTGTTATTTATTTTAAAGTAGTAAAATATTAAATAGTTATTTAAATATATATTGTGGAATCGTAGAGGGGGGGTGAATATGTTTCCTTTATAAACTTAAAACTTTTGTATCGAACAACCAATCCAGTTTATACTACAACAACTATACTAAATAACATCAAACAAAGCATATCACCATAACACAATATATAACACAAACATAGGTGCAATGAAAATATAAATATGAAGCAATAAAGGCAAATATAAATGTAAAGC
>BQNB010080115.1:0-30027 GCA_026074375.1 Tanacetum coccineum
TAAGGTATAAAAATGACACGTGACCTTTACTTGAAAATAAGCTTAAAAATAAGCCGTGACCAAGTATACAATAAGCTGTTCAGACCACAAATAAGCCACGCAAAGAACTTAAAAATACAAGGATTTGAACACGAACAAGTTGTCTCAAAAAGAGAGAAAAAAACAAACAAAAAACTAATGAAAGAAAGGAGAACAGACGTGAGATTTTTTGATTCAAAATATGATTGACAAAAAGATGCTTTGTAACAACATAAACATTCGTATACTTGATAGTGTCCTTAGCCTTTTGTCTTTTGAGTAGATGTATACTTGATAGTGTCCTTAGCCTTCTTTTGAGGTTAGCTTCTTTTGTCTTTTGAGGTTAGCTTCTTTTGTCTTTTGAGGTTAGCTTCTTTTGATTTTAAGCCTTTTTTGAATCTTTTAGGTGCACTATTTCAATCGCATGGTGGAAGAGACATCTTGTCATTAGTCAGTATGCATCATTTGAGTCTCCAGGGGGAAGTGTTGGGTGTATAATTATTTAAAACGTAAGAAGAGTTCTGTCTGATTTAATAATGTACCTGACCGGTCAATCTCTAAGCTTATTCTTAAAATGAGTAGAAATATTTGATAAAAGAGGTACACATAGGTATGATGATTCCTTTAGATTGTCAGTATCCTATAGGAAGAAATGTCTTCTTCCGAGACTTAGTTGACTTTGGAGTTATCATTTCGACTATTTAGAAGGAATAATTGTCACATCCGAGACTTAGTTGACTTTGGTGTTTCAATTTATATCATAACTATCCTGTAGAGAGAAATGCGCTCATCCAGGACGTAATTTAATTTGGTGTTGCGGTATCAAATTCTTGAAAGGGTTAATTGTGTACTTCGGATATCTGGGCTTTATACATCAAGACTGCTTGATGTGGCTTGCAAAAAAGTTCTGAATCTACTCAAGAAAGGATTACTGGTTTAGGGGAAGCTAAGACAACATCAACACCGACATCACCAACCACATAAGCTCAAGTTACATATGTATATGAATCTGTTTCATACTCGAAGTTTGAAGCAAAGACTTTTGTAACATGGAAAGAAAGTTGAAGCAATACCGAAGAGTGCTTGGACAGAGAAAGATCAGATTGACAACTTCTTGAAAGAAAGAAGGTTAATAAGGAGCTTAGAAAAGTTCGTTGGTGGGAGATTATACGAAGGAGACCTAAGGCTGCTACAAAGAACCATATGATTCTATCATATGATGTTCTCATCATTCAGGTCAAACCTCGTACATAATAATCTTGTGAATATATATAGTGTAGACTTAATGGTGATATTAAGGAGTGCTCGAGTACAAAATTTTCAAGAATTTCTTAGTAAATTCAAAAAATTTCAAATTATTGTACTCAACACTGTCTTATATACCCTCAAATATTGAGGGGGAGCAGTAAAATGTTCCATATAGATTGTATATAACATTTTGTCCCCAGATGTTTAATCAATTGATATCCAAAATATCAAGGGATTAACATTTTGGATAAGGGGAGAAAATGTGATTAAACTGAATCTAATTTGTATTGAAATGTGATCAGATAAAATGGACTCAATGCACTCCACACTTAGCATGTACTACGATTACGATGCACATGTTAAGGGGGAGCTTTTAGTGATGATGAAAAACTTTCAAAGTGTAAATCTTTTGATATTTATATCAAACACTTTGATTGAACTTTTCAATGATTTTGGTTTTGATTGTGATGGAATACCCAAAAGACCGACCATGTACTTAAATTTATGGAGTTATAAGGTGGTTAGGCATAGGTATTCAAATCCCATGATCCAGCCAGAACCGAAGGGATCTACCCAGGGATATCCACTAGATAGTGTAGAAGTCCTTAGGTATGATACAAAAGGAGAAAAAGTGAGAATCGGGAATAATGCCGACTAAGATGGAGCTAACACTGGAACAAACCCAACAAGGTGTTAGTTATGAAGTCTCGATAAGCATTGAAGGGGTTGAAGAATGAAAAAGAAATGTAAGGATAAAGGGTGAAAAGAAAGAAGCCCTCCATACACTTAGGCAGAAACCGGGTCAATACATAAACTATCGAAAACACTAAGTTGTTGTTTGACATTAAAGACAGTCATGGACCCATTAACGCTAAGCACAACCCTCCCTAGCCACTTAAGGTCTCTCAATAGACTCTTGTTCCATTTCTTACAGAGATTACATGCATTTCTATGAACTTTCTCACTCCGAGTTAGTTGATATTGAAAAGGTGGCAGTCTGCTCCAGCCTCCGATCACTAAAACAAAAGTGCACTATTGAGTCTAGAGCCAAAAGAGATCATCCATAAATCTCATTAGGACACTTGTCAAAATTATGCTTGCTATCTCACACAATGTGAATAACGAGAAATATATAAAGAGTCCTACGCATTATCCTTGTGATTTTGCCAGAACATCCGAGTGATATAATTCACAGTGAAGATGGAAATCCTGCTTGAGCCAACATCAAACAAGCTCATGGTAGGTGACTTGTGCGATTCTATATGAATCAAACTTGTGACAACTGGAAAGAAACGATGGTGCGATTCTATAAGAATCAAACTTGTTCCAGGTTATGAATTGACGATTGATGATGAATTTTTGAAATGATTAACACTCTCGATGTGTCACAAAACCACTTTAGCAAGTGACACGTCGATTGATTTTCAAATCGATTTTTCTATTTCAATCGGTGAGACAGTAACTCACTGGTTCACTCTTATCGTGTTGTCTGCTTTGAGACATTCCGGTAATGAGAACATGCTGAGTTTGATGAATCTAATACAAATGTGTTAGAATGATTCTATACTTTAGCTGTAAATCCTGTCAATGAGATTCTTCTTAAATTAAATCTACCTGATCACAGGTCGATCCTCATAGATTTGAAGGTTACTACAACCAAACACGGGCGAATGACAAAGCCATACTCGTCCCCCCGCTTTATTGCTAACTGTTTTAATGCAAGAAACTTAAAGATGGAGGTGTACCTAATTCCAGCTGACTCACAAGATTCATAACCACATGCTCATACCTGACCAACAACCATAAATACGTCATGAAAGCTCAAGTACATGTTTCAAGACTTTCGCTACTCTGATACCGTACGTCTTTCTTGAAGTGACGAAGTATTAAAGACAAAGAATTTCAAAGAAGTTTCCGTCTCTCTAATACCGAACGTCTTTCTCGAAGTCACGAAGTGTTAAAGTTAAAGAATTTCAAGAAAGATGCAACTTTAAAGCTTTTCAAGTCAACAAATCAAGAAAGGTATGAGCATGTCGGTCCAAAAGTCACAAGTTCACAAGATGGAAAATTTACAAGATGGCAAAACAAGATGATGCTTGGTTGATGATCTCAAAGTGTTCAAGATCACAATTTCACTTACAAGTCAAGATAAAAGAACAAGCTTGTGCCTAAAGTCAAAAGACACTACAACATATTCACAAGATAAAAGACATGAAGTTTACGAGCTGAAGACTAAAGATAAAGCATAGTATGCTAGGATTAAATTTTTGTAAATCGGAGTGACCTCCCTTAGGGGGAGATTGTTAGGATCAAGAAAAGTCTCAGTCACTTCCAATATTAACTAGTCAAAGCCCGTAGTTAGTCAATGTCCAGTATGATAAGCTAATATGGCCCAAAGGCCCATAGAAAGCCTCCCAAGGCCAATGGTCGGCCAATATTGTAGTATATATACCCTCTCCATACCTTGGAGAGGGTGTTGGTTGGTTGGTTTTGTATTCTCATTTCACTTATGAATTACATGTTTCTTACTTTCTCTCTCTAGAATACATCCTTCCTTCCACTCTCTCTTACTAAGTTCCTTCCTATCTCATATCAAAGATTACTTGTATTCTTCAACGTGATAGTTTAGGCGAGCAGCGTATAGTGTTGGACGGGTTGAGTAGAGATTTTACAAGGTTTACTACATGGGCGGTTGGTCATTTAGGGCAGAAACTAGATGCGAGCGGTGTGACCTACCCAAGGTATAGCGATTCACGCGTACCATACTAGAGACGTATCCAATAGAGGATTGACAGTGGCGTCAACACCTTAGCAGCTCCTCATGACCAGGTCCAGCTTGAGCCTTGATCTTCCTATCCTTGGTTTTATCATTTTGTTGACATTATCTTATCTTGTTTATATTATTATGTATTCAGACATGACACTTATTATCATTTTTGATGTATATTATGATATGATGGATTTGGTTTACTCTTTAAAGGTAGGATTATTGGAAGTCTAGCAGTAAGTTCAGCAAACATTTATTGAGAATGAAATAACCTACGAATGAACTTACAAATGGAAGCAATAACACAAGGAGGTAGAGATATTGTGAAGATCCAAAGTAGAAGCTAGAGACAAGTCTAACTTAAATACTTTTCTATAAATAAAAGTGCTTGCCGAGAGACAACCCAGAATGTAATTTTCAATTTTTATCGAGTCTGTCTTATTAGACTGTCAATACGGAATATCCAACTTCAATGTATATGACATATTGACTTTTTGGTCATCCAATCTTTACTTTTATGCAATTTAAAACATTATTGTCAGACTAGTCTATACGGCGTATTCATTAAATGAATACAGTGTATCAGGTGACTGACCTATACTTAGGAATTTTCTTACAGATCTTAATACGGCGTATCCTGGTTTATGGATACGGTGTATCGACTTCTTGTACAGTTTTAGGTTTTTATTTTGATTTCTAATCAACGAATACCGAAGATAGAATTGCACTTGTTTTCTTATGTTTTTTTATACAGGAACCTTCTGGACAAATAAATAAATTTCATGGAATGCTTATTTTCTAGAATTATACGTGTGTTGTAGTCATGCTGGTATTAAGACGTATTTACAACACACAATCTTGCTCATATACGCAACATGGAGGATCATACCGAGCAAATTTTAGGGGAGTTTTATGTTCTAATTCTTTAATTTCTAGTTTTTCATGTTATATTTATACAATGAGGGTGTTGTATATTTCAAGTAGGGGAGGAGAATTAGAACACTTACTTGTCTATATTTTTATATTAATATGCCTAACTTATGCTCAAATTAAAAAAAATCTAGCATATTTTTATGAAATTATTAGTTGCATGACCCCGCACACATAACCCTTGTTAGATATTGTGAGAATTTAGCCTTATCCGTTTCCTAATTTTTACCTAAATTCCACAAAAATATGAGTGTGCCGGTGACTGTAGTAATCTTTAGAACTTGGCTTGGTATATCTATTCGAGACCACAATAATAAGCACTATTTTTAATAGATGGAGTGGCCTTTCTAAACTGGTAAATTTCTAGGACTACAACAAAAAGCCTATACATGTTGTGATAGTAACTAACTACACTGGTTAGTTAACCCCCGTATAAACCTTTTGTTTACTCTCATTTTTATAGTAAGATACCCCCAGAAAAACTAGTTGAGCCATTCCTTTCTTTTCTTACACCAAATTTTGTTTCGTTACACCTTTACACCTTAGCCTACCCTATTAGATTAAGTCCTTAATCGGTTGCTTGTTTCTTTTTTGTAAATATTGTATTTCCTGCCGCAATACATATTTTCTATCTATGGTTAGGTCGGAAAATTGCACAAGGCAATTGGGAATGTGAAAGTAGTTTATCTTAGTGCTCGTGTAGTTACTACTATCATTAGTATGATCGGATACTAATTATTAAAATTTATCATATTCGTGAAGTGGTGAAAAATACACCTTTATTCAGTTTGTTAGTTTATGCTCAAAAAATAATAATGAAAAAAACAAAAAAAAGATTGAGAGAGAGAAAAAAAGTAAAGTTTTGAGATAATCAGTTCGTCTAAGCTTAAGCGATTCTATTATTTATGATGATCAATTATTCATCTGTACGTATAATACACCAACGATGTAAAGTTATGTCGTATATTATTTCTAGTTGGTCGCACTTATAAACCAACTATGTATTTTCATGTATAAAGTGGTAGATATCGCTACTAATGTTGTATAGTATGTATATTATAGATGATTAGGAGTTGACTATTATGGGAACGCCAACTAAGGTTGTTTTTGTTGATCTATGATCAAGACATTTATAAGTCTATGATTTTATGTCTTTTTCGTGGGGATGGTCGAGAAAGTAACTAGCAACACTGTTCCTTATTTGTTTGGACTTAATATATTTGTTTTATTCTTTTTATTTAACAATAATTATATGTTTCCCATACATAATCCCTAACCTTTGGTCTTACTCGAATGAGGAAGTGAGCAATCACATGTATCTATTCCATCGGTATGGATGTGTATGTGTGATTTTGTCCTCCTTGTTGGTGTATTACTTTTGGTAAAAGATTAGACGACCTATACCCTATATTGTTCTTCATCCTAACCTTTCTCGAATAAGGATCTGAGCAATCATGTATGTCTATTCCATTGTTATGGATGTATGTATATGATTTTGTCGGCCTTGTTGGTTTACTACTATTAGTGAAGATTACTAATCCTATTCTTTAGCTTATTCGAGTTAAGGATCGACTAATCACACATGTCTCATCCATCGTTATGGGTGTGTATGTGTGGTTTTGTTATCTTTTCTAGAACACTGGTATCGATAGAGATTGGAAAGAATGATCAACCCTTAAACCTTAACCCAATTTACCTTTTTAGACTTGTCACTCATTAGCTTTAGTGGTGGAGATGTGTATCCTTGCCAAGCTTATGATAGAATACTCTTCACGATCGAGCAATTAAGCGAATTAGTTACATGTTACCACATAGATTAGTTAAGTGATTTGAGTGTTTTCATTTTCCTATTTCGTGAGGTGTTTGGTTGTATGCTAGTAATTAAATGAAAAAATTGCTTAAAGGAAAAATTATCATGGTTTGAGATACATTTTCATAAGTTTTCTAAAGTCTTCTCGATGACAAGTAGGATTCAAGTAGGGAGATATTTGATGACATCAAATAACGTCTATTTTATAGCATCATTTATCCCAGCTAAATTGATCATTCTATATTATTTATGCATGAATTGGTACTTAATTGCTTGTATTTGTTATTTGTAGTAAATATGGAGCAATTGGTGAAGATTAACTAAAAGGCATGCATTTTGGAGCTTAAACGAAGAAATCTTAAAGATTGCTGATCTGACATCTAATACGTCGTATCCAACAAGAAGATACGGCGTGTATGTGCCTTGACTTCACAAGCAACCACTAAGATATAAAGACCAATACACCATATACAGAAGATCCTATAAACCATATCATGGATCAAGTATTGGAATATTCTAGAATATTATAATCGTGGTCCCCACTCCAAGAAAACTCCAACACGCCGTATCGAACTCTTTCAATATGGTGTATCGACTTAATTTCAGAGGCTATAAATACCAAACACTAAAGACGAATTTTAGTGTGTAAAAAATATATCGAAGATTAAGAAGAAGGCATTAACCACCAGGTTCGACTTTTAGAAGAGAAGAGAAGCCAAGAAGGTCTTGCAATACTTTTCAATCCATATAAAAACCCTTGTAAATTCTTATACTCTAAATACGCGTTCGGTTTTTGGTATCATTCATTAACTTGGTTAGTTTACGTTAATCATTCGTCTATGACATTTGTATACGTTACAATGGTTATTGGATAATACCTTTAGGTATTAGTCATGTTTATGATAATTTAATGTTTGGTTTATATTTATTCTGATTGCTTATTGTAAGTTGTGAGTTGTTTTATGTTTATCAATTTATATTTTTTTATGTTTAATTTTGTGTTTAATCTATCATTCAACTAGATCTAGCGATACGGACCAAGTAGGCTAGAGTCTGGGATAGAACTACATATAGTTTATATGTGACTCTGGAATAATAGGACTACAAATTCATGCTTCTAGTACTTCCCCTGGACATAAAGAATGGTAGAACTAAGTGGTGAATTAGGATTTACAAATACATTCTAGTTCCTTGCTTGGAACACTACCGACAGTAGACTACTAGCATATATATAACAATTGAACATAAGTAGGTAAAGTCTCGATGAGCTAGGTTTCAACATTCACCAATGTTGTCTCCTAAGATAGATTATAATCAACCATGATTGCTTTATGCAGATGTGTTTAATTATGACAGAATTAGCATGTCTAGGTTTTAGAAAGAAGTACCGCCTAAATCTAGGAATGATATATCGATAATGAGACAAGACAATCATTTCAATTATGAACTAAAACCTACATTTTATTAGATTAAACATGGTTAGTACATTTTCCTTAGAATATGCTTGACCGCTTCTCTATCTTCTAAATATCAGCTTTTGTGTGTTAATCGCCCAATCTCAGTCCAGGTAAACCAAAACTCATGCCAGTCTCTTAGGCTAAAACTCCCATTTTTGCTATTAGTTTTGGTTTAACTTAGGTATAACATATAATAAATTAGGACTAACATACGTAACTAAAATACTGATAGAATTAGGAGTTAACTCTCTCGCTCTTAGTGTTGTTTTAACTGATCGGGTACCCTGCCCGTTAGTGTTGTTTTAGGTAAAGTCGGAAAAATATAAATAGTAAAACTTCATAGAAAATATTACCTACGCACAATGACACATCATCCTTCACCTATTCAAAGCTACAGGGGTGGCTTCTATACTTTAGTAATAGTAGACGATTACTTAAGATATACATGGACATTCTTTCTAAAAACAAAAAGCGAAGCTTTTGATAAATTTAAGGCATTAGGTAAAGGTCTACAAAACCTACTTGGTCATTCAATTGTTTCAATACAAACGGATCATGGTAGAGAACTTGATAATGAAATCCAATTTGGAGTCTTTTGTGACAAACATGGAATCTCTCACAACTTCTCGGAACCTCACACTCCTCAATCTAGTGGGGTTGTTGAAAGGAAGAACCAAACTTTTCAAGAAATGAGTCGTACAATGCTAAATGAACAATTCATCCCACAAAGATTTTGGTGTCATGCCGTAAAAACTGTCGCATACATACTTAATAGGGTTTTGATTGGGAAAACTATTAATAAGACACCATATGAGATACTTAGATGTAGGAAGCCTTCACTAGAATACTTTAGAGTTTTTGGATGCAAATGCATTATATTCAAATCATTAGAAAATCCTAATTCAAATGACTCAATTTCCTATAACGGCATCTTTTTAGGGTACTTACAAACATCTAAAGCATACATAGTACTAAATAAGAAGACTTTAAAAACTGAAGAATCACTTAATGGAAAATTTGATGAAAGCTTACCCAAATCTAATACATCACATTTGGTAGATAATGACATGATTGAAGAACAATTCGTTCAAAATCATGATAGAACATAAAATCTAAATTATGATTTAGAGGAAGTCATACCTAGGGTAGAAAACATTAGAGAAGTTAAAGACCATCCCATAGATTAAGTGATTGGAGAATTATATGAAAGAACTCTTAGGTCACATGCCCAAGATAGAAGTAATTTCTTTGCATTTGTTTCAACCATAGAACCTAAGAACATTAAGGAAGCCATCAAGGATGAAAGTTGGACAATGGCTATGCAAGAGGAACTTGATCAATTCATACGTAATGATGTTTGGGGTCTTGTTCCTTGTCTGGTAGGTCACACCATAATAGGAACCAAATGGGTATTTAGAAATAAGTTAGACGAAAATGGAATAGTATGTAGGAACAAAGATAGATTGGTAGCACAAGCCTATAATCAACAAGAAGGAATTGATTGCAATGAAACCCATGCCCCTGTTGCTAGATTAGAGTCAATTAGAATCTTACTTAAATATGCATGTTTTTATATGTTCAAACTTTTTCAAATAGATGTAAAAGGTGCTTTTCTAAATGGAGTCATCGATAAGGAAGTGTATGTTGCGCAACCTCCCGGTTTTGTTGATTTTCAAAAACCAAATCATGTTTATAAGCTTAAGAAGGCTTTGTATGGACTCAAACAAGCTCCTAAAGCTTGGTATGATAGATTAAAATCTTTCCTCATTGATAACGGATATAAAATAGGAATAGTAGACAAGACCTTATTCATTAAAATAAAATACTCACATCTAACCATTATTTAAATTTACGTTGATGATATTATTTTTGGGTCTACATGTGAATCGCTTTGCGATGAATTTTCTAAATTAATGCATGATGAATTTGAGATGAGCATGATGGGTGAGCTTAGCTTTTTCTTAGGATTGCAAATTAAGCAAAAGAATGACGGAATATTCTTTAATCAATCAAAATACATTGACAAAATGCTTAAGAAATTTGGTTTGGAAAATTCTGAAGTTACCAAAACTCTAATGTCTAGGAAAGGAGTCCTTACTTTAGAAAAAGATAATGAATCCATCGATAGCACTAAGTATACAAGAATGATTGGTAGCCTGCTTTATCTCACCGCTAGTAGGCCAGATATAATATTTAGTGACTGCCTTTGTGTTAGATTTTAGGAGGATCCTAAGGTATCTCATTTAAAAGCGGTTAAAATAATATTAAGGTATATTAAGGGAACACAACACCTAGGTCTTTGGTATCCCAAGGATACGGGGGTAAATGTATTGGTATATGTCAATTCCGATCATGCAGGCGATGTAGTTGATAGAAAAAGCACAAGTGGAATTTGCACATTTGTGGGATCTTGTTTGACATCATGATTTTCAAAGAAACAAACATCACACACTAACTCCATAACCGAATATGATTATGTGGCGGCCAGAAGGGCTTGTCAACAAGCGTTATGGATGAAGCAAGCGTTTATGGATTATAACATTACATTAAATGAGGTTTCAATACTATGTGATGATAAATGTGCTATCAATATAACATCAAGTCCCATTGATTACCCTAGAACAAAGCACATAGAGATAAGACATCACTTTTTGAAAGACAATGTAGCCAAAAAGCATATCACAATAGAGAAAATCCCTTTAGGAGAAAATGTTACAAATATTTTAACAAACCCATTGGAAAATGATCAATTTAGTTACCTTAGATTAGGATTGGGTTTGATTTTTCAAGAAGAAGAAGAAGAAAAAAAAGGACAAGATGTGATAAAAGAGTTTACCTTAAACAATTAACTAATCTTGCACACATACTCAAAATGGTACTATGTACTCAAACTTGGATATCCATGCAAACTTTTGGTTATTAACCACTATACAAACAAATCATCTTCTTTTTGAAAAGATTCTACATAGTACTCCTTACTTCTCATTTTATTAAAAACACCATTGAAATATCAAGAACAAGAAGGAAGAAATCAAGAACTTTCAATAAGTAAGTAATCTTTAAAAACTTCTTTTCAATAATTATTATAAAATCCTCCTTTTTAAACCAAAGTTTCTCAAAGCATAAAATCAAATTTTTTTACACACTCTTCTATCTCTAAGAATGCAACATCAATCATAGGACAATGTCTAATACAAAAGGATCCGTGAATAAAGGAGAAACAGGGGAGAGCTCAAAGAAGTCGAAAAGGAAATTTGAAACAATGAAGGGATATGAAGGTGATGAAAGGATAATGTTTGAGTTTATCTTGAGAGGATTTACGGAAAGTGATATTTGGGATAAGGTCAAGGTACCCTTAAGTCCAAGAATGAATGAAAATGAGTACTCAATTTGTTGTGAGAATACAACTCATATGATGAATGACCTCAAAGAAGCAAGAATGAAGTCCAGAGAGATGCTCTTATCCATTCATCATAGCTTAAAGATGCTTCTTGAAATCATATCCAAGATGAATAGGAAATTAGAAGATGAGAAGGTCAAAAAGAAGGACAAAGGAAAGGAGAAAGTTAATGACTTCTAGAAAACATGATCCTAGGAGTGCTTAAACAAGTGAAATTTTATCTTTTGTGAAAAGTACTAGTATAATGCTTTTATCTTAAAGTACTAGTATAGTGATTTCTAAATGGTAAGTTAACCCATGTTGGACTTGCAAATGTGTATATGTTTGTTGCTTGTGTTTGCTTGTTGCTAGTTGTAGCCAAGAACACTTCAAAGATAATGCTCTAGACCCATGGATCCCCACCTTAAAACAAGGGGGAGCAACAATCTAGGGGGAACATGTACAATGGTATCTATTGTTCTCTTCTACAAAGATATCAGCCTTCCATATAAAGATCAAGATCCTGCCTTTTTGATTTGACAAAAAGGGGAGAAGGAAAGCAAAGCAAAGCATTGAAGCTTATTGAATCAAGAAAAGCAAGCAATTACGAAAGCAAAGAGCTATAGCGTACATAAAGCTATGTAAGACTCATAAGGTGAAGACAATGTTCAAGCTTCACACCAAATTACATGGCCAAGATCAAGACACGAACTTCATTAATGGTGGTCTTCATCTTCGCTACATTTTTAATTTTATTTGCTTTCTGAAATATTATTTGTCATCATCAAAAAGGGAGAGATTATTGGTGCAACATTGACTAGGATCTCCTTTATGTTTTAATGATGACAAATAAATATTCGCAAAACGTAAAATCACAAACGGTAGCTTAAATCCGCAAAACCGGATTTCACAATCTGGTGCGCTGGACATGAGTCAATGCATGGCCAACGCGCCACACGCGAAATCTGTTTTGCGGATTTAACACCTGTCAGCTTTCCTCTTACCCAACAAAAGTGAAACTACTAATAAAGGATTACATGAAATTTTGATCATGTAAGAACACTCCAAATGAGGTTTAGACTTCGAGAGGAGCAAAAAAATCCTCCCGTTTTTCAATAAAATGCCAACTCAAATCTTTTATCAAACGCCTCTAGCCAAGGCCGAAACATCTTTCTAAACCTAGTGTGATCATACCTTCAACGTACTAACAAACAAAAGTAATCCTTTGACCTTAATTCAAACTTATGATGATCCTAATCGTATAACGGGTTTGACTCCCTTATTGGTCAAACTAAGTTAAAGGTCACTTTGCGTAAAGGCATCTTGTCCCGCTATGGGATATGCTTTACATACAATGCAAAGCACTTAGCTTGTTTGCGTCCAGATGATTAGTGATCAAATCCAATGTTGATTATCTTGGATTAAAGTCTAAATGACTATTTGAGTTTGTGGTATTTAGAAGTTAATTATACTTTGAATTTTCTTACTTCCTTACATATAAATGTTTTTACAAACTCACATGTATTCCTTACATGTACAAGTCCTTACTTCCTTTATACACTCCTACAACCTATTTTATCTAATCACTTGTTTACCCTTCTTACCCAACAAGTGATTTTATTCTTCCACACACATTCCAAACACTTCCTTCCTAAACAATCCTATAATCACATATGTCTACTTAGTTTCTCTCTTATTTACAATGTGATTATTAACCCAAATTAATCATTTGATATCATCCTAATCCTCATCAACTTCATACTTATCTTCATAAACACTCATCAAGCCTAAACACCCTTCTTCACATAACCCTTCACCAAATAAACCTCAAATCTTATCTCTAACAATGCCAACACACATTCCTTACACAATGTACTTCTCTTGTAATTGTTGTACCTTTATATCTCCTACATTCCCAACCAAAATCTTCTATATCTTCAAAACATTCTCCATTATATATTCACTATTCACTTTCTTCTCCATACAATTCAAATTACACACACACACTTCTTCATCTTGACCCTTGATTAAAGCATGTCACCAATCCAAGTTCCCACACTCCTCACTTCTCAACCCTTGGATTGTTTCTCAAACAAACACAACAAACACAACTAACACACTTTCACCTCTACCCTTGATCAAGCCACTCCCTCATTCTCTTCTCAACCATTGGATTGATGCCTTATCTCAAACAAACATAACCTATCTCATAAGCACTCTCTTCCCACTCACATAACAAACACACCCTCTTTATCACCCTTGATCTTGCCTAATCACCTATCCTACTTATCTCTCTTCTTCACATCCTAACCTTCTATGTCAAACAAGATCAAGAGGCTCTTTTCAATCACATCATGTCACATCATGACAACTCATACACAACTCATCCATCCTTATCCAACATGTGTGTAAATGAATTTGAAATTTAAATTTCAAATTCTTTCCCCTTTCTCACCAAGCAAAGAATATTCCTAGAATATTCTCTTAGTTCCTAACTAGCCTATTCTAAACCTTAGTTGGATCCCAACTAGGCTAGTTACTACTTTGAGGAATACCAAATATGCCCCTTTTGATAATTCTTTTCTATCTCTACTTTATCAAATAAGCAAAACGCTTTTAATACTTTACAAACGTTTTATTAAATAGCTATTTGAGTTGGTTGACCTTGAGCATAAGAATGATTGGAAGTTTATAGCGTGAAGTAAAATTAGGGGTTTAACAAGTGCGGGTATTTAAAACGCCAAGTCTCGAAGAAAACATCTTCAGGAATCTGGCACGTTGGCTATGCACTTGCGCATAGGCAGCACGCCAGATACGAATTATGTTTACGCAATTTGTGCTCCTTGGCCTATAAATACACCACTTGGCCTTTGTATTCCTCACCTCTTGCAAACATCCTTTCCTCTCTTTTCTCTCCTCTAATCCTCTAAGTCTAAACATCAAGTGTTCTTAATCTTCTTCTCTATCATATATTGAAGAACACACATCTCCGTAAGAGAGCCACACAAGTACCTAATCCATACTTGTGTGTTTTGTCGAGGGTCTTCTTTCTAATACCCTTTCTATTAGAATTGAGTCTCTAGGCTAGGTTAGGGATTTGATTCTTAAATCAAACTATCTTTCATTATTGAGTTATAAGGGAAAAGTTATAAGGGAAGTCTTGTATCCGTTAGATCAAGCCTATATCATTGGGTATCTAGTTAGGGTTTGATAAACTTTCAAGGTGAAGGCTTCTAGCATTATAGGTTAAGTCAAATCAAATGTTTTTAGGGGTGAATTCCAAGGGTGGAATACCATTGAGAGTAACTCTTCTGTGTGAGCGCCAAGCTTTGTTGAAAGTCGGTGGAGTTAAATTGTAATACGGTTTGTAGTCCACCATAAGGATGATACTAGGAATAGTATCGTTGTCGTGGATTCGCAACTGGACGTACGAAAGGACTAAACCCCCCTTCTTAAACCAATATATATGGTGGTGTCTTTTTTTTCTCTCTTCTTCTCTTTATCTACTTATTATTCTCATTGCAAAGTAGAATAGTACACCACTCAGCTCTTTTGAGACTTAAAGTTTTATAAACTTCAAAGAAGTCAAGAAAACCATATTCACCCTTCCCTCTATGGTTTTACAACAATGAATATCATTTTCAATCTATGTTACTTTGTTTGAGTTTTTGTTTATGTTTATGTTTTTGTTTATTGATAAATCTGGGCAAGTGATATGAATATAGTGATTTTTTAAAGAAAATAAATACTCAAGTAAAAAAATTAACAAGGGTTGAAGAAGAGGGTATTTTAGACATTTTACTTTGGGCAAAGGATCAAAACAAACCCAACATTTCTCTACAGGAAGGCCGTCTGCACTTATGGAATTCTAGGGACTGGGCATGCAATCTGAGCAACCCACAGGGACTATTTCTGCAATTTACTCTTATTTTTTATATTAAAGAAATTACATCATTTAGTACTTTGCTAAACGGTTATTATACAGAGAAGTTACTATAGTTTATCCAAAAGTTCGTATAAGTTAATGAAGTTTCAATTTGTTCATTCAAGTTACTAATGTTTGCCTAAACGGTTATTTACGATACTGCCTCTGTTATAACTTATGATTATCGGTCATTAGTTCGAGGTGGCAATATTAGTTTTTTTATTCTCTTTTTAATAGTTGACTCTTTAATTTATTTGATTGAGTGATCTCAATATGTTAGCCTTATTTTTATATTAGTCGTAATTAGTCTTGTTAAGTAATAGGCTAGTCGAGATTAACGGGCTTGGACTTGAAGCTAATATTGTTTGTGTTTAAGGCACAAAGCCCAAGACAAGCCAAGTCCAGCCCAAGATAGAAGCCCATACGCCTAGATGAAGGTTTAGGGTATAAATAAGACCCTCTCCACACATGGAGATGGTGTGGGTTACATTTGCTTCATTGTATGTGTGTGTAACTCACCAAACTCTCTCTTTTCCTAATCTAATATTCTTCATTTTCCTTTCTACTTTTTTTCTTACTTACTTCGTGCTTATTATGGGTATTAGTTAGCTTATTGTTGTGTTTGGATCTTAACATATTGGGACAACAAGTGGTATCAATCGCCAAGGGGCTTTTAAGGTGTTTGATTTGTGGTTTTTTATAAGCTATTTCAAGCTTATTTATGCTCTTTTAAAGCTTCGGCTTATTGATTTTTAAGTTTTTT
The DNA here is from genome assembly GCA_026074375.1 of Tanacetum coccineum. Taxonomy (NCBI): domain Eukaryota; kingdom Viridiplantae; phylum Streptophyta; class Magnoliopsida; order Asterales; family Asteraceae; genus Tanacetum; species Tanacetum coccineum. Next base: position 16,298 of record BQNB010080115.1, read on the forward strand.
TATAGTTTTGTTTTTCTAGCTTATTTGTAGTTTTTAAACAGATTATATTAGTCTTTTAAACATCTAGCTTATCTAGTTTTTAGCTTATTTGAAAATCTATTCGAAAAACATAAAAAAAGTGGAAAAATTTTTGGTGTTAAAAATGTTAAAGTTTGTATTTTTATGTTAGATATAGGCTAGATTTAGTTAGTTGTGCAAAAAGAATAATAAAAACGTTCAAAAAGTGTGTCTTTGAGTGATTTTAAAATTTATTTTCCCAAAAAGTTTGAATATTGAGGTTTGTGTATGAGTCTTGCGGTTTGTGTTATGAAGCTTGCAGTTTGTGTCAAAAATCTTACGGTTTGTGCAAACTGATTATTACGGTTTGTGCAAACTGATTCTTACGGTTTGTGTGTTAGGAGTTTTTGCGGTTTGTTTTCTCTACAGGTTACACATTCCTTGCGGTTTATGACAATTAGACGAAAAGAAACTATGCCAAATTTTTTCTAACCTTGCGGTTTGTGCAAAAAGAATTCTTGCGGTTTGTATAAAATCTTTAGGTATGTGTGATCCGTCTCCGAATACGCTATACGTAAATATATATAGTATAAGGATAGGACAATTATAGTATAGTAAGTATTTTCCGTCGGATTTAAGAAACAAACTTTTAACCAAAGTTGTCTAAAAAACCTCCCGGGTCGTTTTCCCTCGACGAAGCGTGAATTGAAAATCGGTTAAGTCCGTGATCGCGCGTTTTGAATGGTTTTAAAGATTTTTGATTTGGATTTTCTAAATCATACTAGATATAAATGACAAGTAGATAAATGCACGAAAACAAGTAAACAAAAAAATGAAAATTAAATACGTAAGCATTAAAACGTAAACGGGAATTAAAGAAACGCGACAATTAAAACCTAAATTAAACCTAAAAATGATTTTCTAAACTTTTTCTAATCCTAATTGACTATTTAAAAAGAAAAGGCTAAGGAAATTCTAAACCGAGGGTGATTAAAGCTAAAATTAAAGAAAACGAGAACGGGAACGAAATCTCGTTCTTTAAAAAGTGAAATTACAAAATATTAACCCTACGAAAGTAAATTTCAAACTTAAGCCTAGAATATGATAAAAGAAAATTTTATAAAAAAGAATTTTATTTTTTTGATTATTTTTCTATTTTTTTATGATTTTTTAAAGTTTTAAATAAAAAGAATGATGTAAAAATATAAAACGGTTGAATTAAAAATCAAAGAAAATTACTAAAAGTAGCTTATGATAAACAGAATGCAGGAAAAATATAAAATCCTAAAGAGCTAAACTAAATAAGCCGAGAAAAATCTAATAAGCACTCGAAGTGATTTTTATAACTAAAACTCAAAAAGGTGGTAAAAGAATTAAAAATGCACCTTAGGACATAAAAGTCCCAAGGGCACAGTGGTGAGTGTGTTGTGTGTTGTGTGTTATAAAAGGGGAATGAGGTTGAGGTCATGGGTTCGAGCCTTGCTCACCCATGACTTCCTTTGTTCCTTTTTTTTTGCAAAACTTTAAAAAGCAAAGTTTATAGCAATAGCTGTAATACTAAGAAACTGTTGTAAAGAAACTTTTTTAAAAAAATCAATATTTAAGCTGAAAACGGCTTATTTTATGACAGAAAAACATTTATCTTTTTTTACGCTTTTTCTTGTAAACTTAAATTCACTAATAATAACATATAAAATACTGCTAAGGACTTAAACTTATTTTAGCTACAACTATTCCTTTATATAGATTATATGCAACAGATGATGAAAGAATAAAGCAAAGAGTAAAAGGCTTAGCTGGAAAATATCATGAAAAAGCACTTTTGGTGTATTAATATTTCAAAAAAGACATAAGTGGCATAACTTTGTGATTTATTTTTAGTACTCAAAACGGTTCCTTATGAAAAATTATCTTTTACTACCTTAAAGAATAGCAATAAGTTTACTTCCAAAAATACAAACAAAATACATTTGAAATTCAAATAAGCACTGAAAAAGCAAAATGAAAAGGCTACTTGTGCTACTTAACTATGTTTTTGATTTTTTTAGAAAAGATAAAATAAGCTAAATTCTAATCTTAATAAGCTATGAACTTCTAAATATTAACCTAATAAGTTAGTTAAAATAGAAATCAAGCAAAAACTACATGCTATAAGCTAAAATTCTCAAATAAGCACTTAAGTCTAAACTAATGTCCAAACAGACACACTAGCTACTTTTAAGCTTAAAAACAGATGGCTAAATGAAATTTTAAGAACAAAATAAGCTAAAACAGATTAAAAGTGACCCAAAATCTACTTGCAAACAAAATTTGAAAGGCTAAAAGCTATTTTCACTATCTGATATTTAAGATTGAAAAAGGTTGTTTGTAGTTTTTAAGCTACTGATGCATTTGACACTATGAATGAACAAAACTCAAATCTATTTAGTGCAGGCTAAGGGACTTGGTTCTAGCACTTTTTAAACACCAAAGCAAGAGTAAATAAGGCAGTCTTAATAGCTAGAACTGACTTGGAGTTAAAATGCTAACAAAATGACTTAAAGCTGTCAGTGCTACAAACTCAAGCTAAATCAAAATTACCAGTGATTAACTCTTTTCAAACCTTAAACTTACCCTCATAAACCTCTTATGAATTTAATGATTCATATAAAGGTTTTAGTTAACCTTTGACGGCACTAACTTAGTTAGTGATGTCTAATGACCCAAACACCCCTTTACTTTTCTCAAATCCATTATAAGCTTATGAAATTCAGAAATAAAGCTCAAACAAGAGATACCAGATGACTACAAGCTTATTATGAACCTAGTGAACAGGTTTAAGCAAACAAATAAGCGAAACTGTAAGCTATATATACTATAGCAACATTTTTGTATTTTTACGAGTTTTAGACAATTGAAAGCACCTATGAAATAAGCTCACAAAATGAACTCAAATAACAGTTAACACTTAAAAATTAAGCAAGTTTAAGCTAAAATTAACAATAATAAGCTACAAACAAAAGATTAAGCTAGTAAGCAAATAAGATAAGCTAGAGTATTAAAGACAGTAAAGAACATAGAGAAATTAAAAAAAGGAAAGTGTTCTCTCCACTCAGAAAACAGAGGTGATTGCTCACAATAGAGCTTATAATAACAGCTAAGCTTATAGCTTAAGCTTATTCACATAATCTTGTCTATTACCTAACACTTGTCCATTCTAGCACTATACACTACTTGAAAACTCAAAGCAGCATCCAATTCCAAGGAAGTTTTCCAAGCATTGATGAGCTTTTAGTAGCTTAAGAACAATAAGAGCTTATGAAAACAGTAATGTTAATTTAACATTTTGCGTATGAAAGTAAAAACTTATGAAAAATTCAAAATGCTCTACATTTCGTCTCTCTCTCCTTCTCTTTTCTTGTTTTCGTGTTCGGGTTATGAAGTGAAGTGGTTAATCGGGGTTCCTACACATTACAATAAGCATAAGCTAAAAATTATTCTAAAGCTAAACTAAAAACTATCTAACATCCTTTTCGTGAGTGAGGAAGGCCTTCAATTTATAGGAGGGGGGGAAGCTTCTAGGTCTGTTCATACGCTCCTTTTGCTTTTGATCTTGTTCCTTCAAATCTTCTAATCATTAGATGATCAATCTTAACCCTTAGATGAGGTTGTGAGCACATGGATTGCCAAGCTGGCAATCCCATAAGTTGGGAGCTCTTGTGCTTCTTTAACACTGAGTTTAGTGCAAATTTCCCATCTTTAGTGTGTTTGTTTAAATCCCGCGTGTCATTCTCTTGTCAAATCAACCAATCAGGAACCTTCTTGTGATATTTTGGTGCTGAGTTGGCACTTAGTACTTGGAATCTTCAAGGCCTTTGTGGGTTGAGGGGTAGAAGGAATTTACCTATAACATTTCTCATTTTCATGTCATTGTACGACATTTATTATCCGTCACTATTTATTTTAGTCCGATACGCGTTTACTTTTAAATATATTACTTTTAATGTTTTAATTGCGTAGACTAGAAATAATCAATTAATGTAACCGGTCCCGTCAAATTAAATTAAGGTTGATCAACCATAGTAGCAAATTATTATTAAGAAGATAATTATGTAATTTGCGTATTTTATTTTTTATTGGTCACGTAAAAGGTCTACGTTTCACAATAAAATACATTTGGACATACCCCGGAAATACCTAGACTTACATAGACCAAAAACCAATACTCACTTTTAACCCATAAACACCAAAATATGGTATAAATATTTTAAGTACAAGTCAAAATGCCGATTAAAAATGTTTATCACCATAGAACAAATCGTCCCCATGTGGATTTCTAGCTATCAAAATCAAACTAAGGATCCTTAAAGTACTAGTACCAATCCTAGGTAATTAAAGATGGTCCTAATGGTCTCCTACTAGCAAATTGTCCATTGGTTAATAACCATGGTTGTTTTTCCTTGTCTTGGCCCGGATAACCAAGTACAACACACAAATGTTTAAAGATTTGTGCATCTACCAAAATCTTGAACATCCACCTAAGCAAATACAGATGTACCAATGAGTATTTTAGCAAAAACCATGGGTGAGTGACATCCTAACCAAACCACTAATAATGGTGGTTATCGATATGTTATGCAAGAGTTTAGAAACAACCAACTATTCTTAACCTATAAAAACCTCACTTACCACTTAGCTAGTGCACTTCATCTCATTCTCTTAAAACTCTCTCAAACAAGAACACCATACTTCATATCCTTAACTTTCGGTATACACTAAGAAGCCGAGCAAAAAACACACCACAATTCGTTCTTCGCTATTTCTAACTTCTTCTCCAAATAAATACCCACTGACTAGGAATTATTCTGACAAAGCAAGGTGTTGGCAAGAGTTAGGGTTTCGAACGTTTAAAAGCTTGTTAAAAGCTAGGGTCTTTCATTAGGTGTCGAGTTTGGGTCAACTCTTACTTTACCCGGCATATCTTTCGAGCTTAGGACTATTGAAGTGAGACATTTCTCGAGTACATTAACTAGTTTAACCCCCCCCTTTAATAATTTCGTTTACTTATATACATCACAACAAGTAATCCATCAAGCTAAGGTTACACGTATAAGGGTTTGAAAGCAAGACAGATTTGGTTAAACTAAAGGCTTGGGGTATACAATTCGGATGTTTCTGCACGACACACAACAACACACACGTTCAAAGAACTAGGACCCTTGTTAAGCTGTCTTAGCCTACGTTCATATTCAAGAATTCATGTTTAGCGTTCATGTTCAATAAGGCACAGTTATTGAGTGATTAACAAGCTAACATGGTCCGGTGCGTACATGACACAACCCATATCCAACGTCTTACCATATACAACAATATAGACTTGTGTGGTGAACCAAAACCATAAGGCACGAACAAATATCTTATGTATAAAGCATGAAATGTTTAAATATGACACGCGTCCATAAAAAAATATAAAAAAAATTGGGCCCCCCCCCCACACTTAAAATATTTAACCGATAGGTTTGATAACTCGTTTGGAAACGGAAACACTTTCATGTCATGTATCATAATTGTAAAACCTAAAAATCTCAACAAGTGTAAAATTACCAAAATACCCCTAATGTAAGAAAATTACATAAAAGCTTAAATAAAATCCATTGAAAGCTTGCAATTATAAAAAATTCAACAAGAGAACAATTATGAAATTTTTTGTAAGAATTTAAAAATACGTATTTTATACAAGAAAAATAATTAATAAGTAATTATATTGATTAATAGCAAAAATAAATTATGTTTTATGTAATTAAATATTACAAAATAATAATAAAAATAAATTAAGATAATGAAAATAAATTGGCGAAAATTAAAAAATCAAGATTTATCTATTTGAAAGCCCATTATACTTGGCATAATCCCTTTTATAATTTATTTATGCATTTTTCATTTTGATAAACACTAAAAACAACGCCACCGAAACCCTAAATATCAAAAGAGGCGGGACAAAATTATTACAGGGCAATGACGATTTTTATAAGGTGATTTTAAGGTCAAGTATTGTGGTAAAAATAGTGGAAGATTGTAGATGTGCTTGGTTCGAATGTGAATTATGATTTGGTTTCGAATTAAGCCAAGCCGTGGTCAATAATTCATTAAATCATCAAAAATCATCAAAGTCATTTTGTATCTCAATGTACCATCATATTAATTCGTTCTATGCATGGAGAAAAATTAATCAAGCATGTTATTTTCATTTATAATATAAAACAGTGGTTCGAACCCCTAATTTTTAGCTAATTATGAAATCCACAAATAAATATGTACAATTGATTTTATATTTTTTCTAGAGGTTTTTCATATCACCATATAACTCAGATAAATTGTAGAAAAAAATTAGGAAGGTGATCTTAATAAAAATTGGGGATTTATCATTGATTTGCCTATTTCGAATTAAAAGTAAAAAGGAAGAAATAAAATTCGGGTTAGAGTTTGATAATTTTTTCCAGGTGAATTTTAATTCCAATAATTGGTAAATAATTATGTTTGTGATTGGGAAAAATTTAATTAGGGTTTTAGTGATTTATTTGTTATCCGATTTGCTATTTAAAAGTATAAGGACTTGTTTTGTAATTTATGAAACTATGGGGTCTATTTTAGACATGTTATTATATTTATTATATTCTATAGAAAATAATTGGGGGTAATAAAGTGTCATATTGATATTATTTTTTGGATTAAAATGGTTAATTAGATATAATAAGTAATTAGAAATTAATTGATTAAAATAGAGGGACTGAAATTGTAAATTCTGAAAAGTGGAAGGTTTGGTCAGTATTTAATGTATAAAATATGAAATTGTCATATTTGAATCTATAAGGACTTGTTTTGTAATTATGGATAATAAAGAATATATGTTGTAAATAATTAAAAAAACAAAAGGGCTAAATAGTAAAATGTGTAAATTATGGGTTTGACTGTAAATACAGAAAAAGGAAGGTATAATCTGAATAAAATGTAAACTTTGATATTTACACTTTTAAAAACCTTGAAATTGTTTGATTTTGTATATTAAACCCTAAAATATGGAAAGTTGTCATATTTAACCCTAAACTTGTAAGGTTGACATGTTAAGTCCCTAAACTATTCAAAGTACTTAATAGAATCTCAAATGATGAATATTACTAATTTTGGAGAGTTACTAAAAATAGAAAGTTACTAAAAATAGAAAGTTACTAAAAATGGAAAGTTACTAAAATTGGAAAGTTACTAATTTTGGAAAGTTACTAAAAATGGAAAGTTACAAAAAATAAAAGTATAACTTAAATGAAGGTTTGTAATTTCGAAAATTCACATTTTCCTTTAGTTCGGATCAAGAGGGAGTGATTTTGATATTCCTCGGGTGTTTTCTCTTTGGTTATTGCTTTGCTTCTGATAAGGTACAGATATTCTGACCTTATCGTTAAGGTTTCTCATGACATATTTCCTCTCTATCTTTTCCATTCTTAAGTGAATTTTCTACCTTTGCTCTGTGCCTTTATCATGGTTCTCCTTTTAAGACCAGTATTAAGATACTATCCTGACACCCTGCTATGCTTGTACCTAAACCTTTGATATTTGTACCCTTTGGGGGGACATTGCTATGATCCCTTTGATATTTGAACCTTTGGCATTGAACCTTTGCTATGATCCCTTTGGAATGAACTTTGATATGACTTTGCTTTGAACCCTTCAGTTTGAGAACCAAGCCACTATTTGTTTCCTAGCCATGAAGGTAACATGGCCGTGTCATTGATGCACCTTTGGCATGACTCATGTGTGAGTGAGTGATTTCTCATACCGTCCCCCATTTGATATTATATGTGCACTATGAAGATTATTATTTTGTATTCGATGGATTATGACATTATGATATTTGGCATGCACCTTTGGCATATGGATGCATCCTAGATTTGTTTTGTATTCGATGGATTATGACATTATGATATTTGTATATTTGGTGACTGATGTTTGGGTGCATTCTACGTCTTTCACATTTGGAGCTCGCTACTCCATGGTTACTATGATATGATTTGTTTGGGCTTGGTAATTGGACTTGATTTGACTTTCTGATTCATCTTACCTTACACTATGAATTGACTTCTGATTTGTCTTACCTTATATTTGTATCCCTTTGATCATGTCTTGTGATATCCTTTGTACCTTATATCGTATCCTTTGATTTCCCGTTATCTTTTGCGTTCGATTATATATATCTGTTCACTGGGCTTTGTAAGCTCAGCCGCACTTTCTTTTCCTGCGGCAGGTATCTAAGCTAGGAGCTGGGGTTGCTTTCAGATTATGAGTGCTGAGTGTGGACTTACCCTAGAGATCTTAGTTTTGATATATGAATTGTTTCTTTTCAAGACATTCGTTATTTTAGTTATTTCGTTTGGATATGTCTGTCTTTTAAGAACTTATGTACCTTAAGTCGTGTTGACTTATTTCCTTTGGTTATTTATTTAAGACTTCCGCTGTTTATGCTTGTGTTATGATTATGAATGCTTTTGATGTCACACCATATTTGTAATACTTCAACCCTTTTGGGTCGGGGCGTTACAATAATACTTAACAACTCGTTTTGCTCAATAAAGGATGTGTACATAATAGTATATGCGAACTAGGGTTGTTTGGGATATGTCGAAATAAGTTAACAAAAGTTAGTACTGCTAGCAGAGTTAGTACTGCTAGCATATTGTTAATACTGATAGTGTATTAATAATATTGTTTTTGACAATCCTGAACTTTCTTGTGTCCAACACGAGCTCAAACAAACTCTAACGAATTTGTACCTCACTAATGGGTTATATGATACGAGCTAAACTAGAAGTTGATACTGCCAGGCTTAAGAAGTTAGTAATGTTAGCAGAAGTTAGTACTGCTAGCAGAGTTAGTACTGCTAGCATATTGTTAATACTGCTAGTGTATTAATAATATTGTTTTTGACAATCCTGAACTTTTTTGTGTCCAACACGAGCTCAAACAAACTCTAACGAATTTGTACCTCACTAATGGGTTATATGATACGAGCTAAACTAGAAGTTAATACTGCCAGGCTTAAGAAGTTAGTAATGTTAGCAGAAGTTAGTACTGCTAGCAGAGTTAGTACTGCTAGCATATTGTTAATACTGCTAGTGTATTAATAATACTGTTTTTGACATTCCTGAACTTAAGGGACTATTTGGAACTTATAAGAACCTAAAATGTACTTTTTGTAAAATAAAGGGACTAAACGTATCAATATGGAAACTCAGGGGTGTAAATGGTAAATATTCTATTTTAAACTATAAGGACTGTTTTTGCCAATAATGAAAACCTAAGGGTATTTTATATAATTAAGTGATTTAAATAAACACTTATGGTATCGGACTAGTTGTGATATAATACGGATACTTATATAACTAAAGTCACGCGAATGATAAATAGGTGTATTTATTATTAATACTTAAACACCTTGTAAACTTAAAAGTATATAGTCGTACACCTTCCCAAGAGCAAACGAGGAAAACGAATACAATAAACGTGTACACCACCACACAAGTGATAACAGTATATATAAACTAGAAATTGTTATAGTTTATACATTGAGTCGTTAGCCTAAATATGTAGACTAAGACTTGACCGTATTTACTTAGGTAATTGACGGTGTGATTCACTACCTGCTTTGATATAATTATCATTTTCAGAGGACTATTTACTAAGGTGAGTTCATAGCCCCATGTTTTACTGTTATTTAAATGATTTACATCCTTGGGGTGAGAACATGCTTGTTTTACAAATTGGACGCAAGTGTACATTTTATACCATGATTACGTGTTTGCCTAAGTTACCATAACCCATTATGTCCATGATCATGAACTGTTAATTGCATAGATGTGATTGGGAATTACATTATGTGGGCGCGAATGTTATGAATAGATCTATTAGGGATTGACAATCCCCGTTCGGGTGACTAGCTATCACCGGGAACGAACGCATACCATGTCGAATTTGGGATGTTGCGGGGTTAGCACATCATTCACGGACACTTGTTGGCAAATATATTTGCATTCATATATGTCGAGCTTCAGTGTCATGAGCTTAGGAAAACGTAATTACTTTTTATGATGTTTGCATTTGTTGCTTAATCATACACTTGGAAATCTTGCGGTCCTACTATTGATTTACATAAACCTATGAATTCACCAACTTTATGTTGACGTTTTAAGCATGTTTTTCAGGTCAATAAGGCACGGGGTGCGGTGATACATTGGAAGTCAATAATTGAAGAGTCAACATTTAAGATTTGGGGTCTTATTACATTTTGGGGACAATTGTTATAAACCGGAATCTTTATTTATATTGTTGAACAATTTGAAGCCATGAGCTTATGTAACAAACAAGTATTTTGTTAATCTAATGTATCTTTTTCAAACGACACGTTTAGTGGTCGTTCTCATATCTTGTGTTATTGATCCGAAAATGTAGCGCCCTCGGATATTCAACATTCCGCTGCGACCCAGATTTGAGGGTGTTACATTACCCCTTTGATTTTTGCTGGGCAATGAATTTAGGACGAAGGGTGAATAGTGTTTTCACCTTCGCGCCCCTTTTTAACTGCTTATAACATTTTTTTGTTTGACTTGTTTGACCCGGTGTAAAGGAAAGGGTTGACTTGGGCTTGGGATTTATATAAAAAGAATTGGGCCGGTGTTATCTTAGGCTCGGTAAAGGTTAAAAGGGTTTAATATAAAAACTTAACGACTGTTAGTCCTTAAGGCTTAAGGGACTAACGGTGTTATGAGTTTAGGGACTTATGGTAAAATTGATTTAACATTAAGGTTCATTTGGGTATTTTCAAGGTTTTGTCTTCTTGTGATTGACCAAAGGTTGACCATTGTTGACTTTTTGTTAACCTTTGCTAGAAACTTCTGGCTCTTGTGCGCTCTATCCGTTCCGGTGTTCGTGTTTGTCCGGTTTTGACTGTTTTCTTGTGATATTTGCAATATTCGTACCTACACATCACAAATGACAAAACAAGCAATATACAAGCATAATTTGTACAATTTGTTCATTTTAGGGCCATTTTTGGTATAAAAAGGATATGTGATTTCTCACATATCAAAATTCCCCAAACTAAGTGATTGTCGTGTCCTCATGCAATATTATATGCTCTAAAACCAAATACCTCGAAACCTCCCCAAACCAATCCTTTGAAAAGTAGCAAAGTCTTTTGCAGGGAGAGTTAAGAAATCACAAGTTTTAAAACACCCCTTTTTCCATTTTTCAAAACTTTTCATTTTTATATGATTTTCCTAATTTTTAACTTACAACTTATTCATGTGTGATATAATGTAATGCTTTCATTATTCATTGATAACTTTTAGGATCACGGAACAAAAAGCACAATTTAGTGTCCAAATGGATAAATTCATCGTCCCCGACTTTCACATCTCCATGCCAAGCTTAAAAACAAGATCATTGTAAAATACAAGTTATGATGCTAACACTACTCATAAAAGCTAATTGTGTACTTACTTTTCCTCCCTTATTCCTAATTTCCTCTAAGGATCTTATTATTATTATTGGTGACAAATAAATTATGTCCTTATTAATAAAGTAAACCCGGTTTAGACCATTAATAGTTTGAAATCCTTTCCTAAAGAGACGATGTGGTAATAAAGTCCACATTAAGGTTCTAAATTCACATGATTTAGGGGTTATCCTTTTTATTTCATCCGAAACAACTCAACTACGAGTCCAGAGACGGAGGCTTTATTTAGATAACCCCGGAGTCAAAATTTGGCTTTATTCTTCTTATTATTATTATTATAGCAACATTATTAAACCTCGGTCCTTTAGAAGGCTGCAACATCGGTTGTGAGCCGGCAAGATGCAACAAACTTTTATCAGTCTCGGATTATTATTACTATGTGCCTTATTTAGAAGACTCATTGCTTTAAAACATCAACAATAATGTTGGTGAATTCATAGGTTTGTAAAATCGTATATGGTTAGGACCACAAGATTTCCTTAGTGTACGATAATTGCACAGATGCAGACATAATTTAAATGTAATTAGTTGGCCCTTAGATCATGACCCTGAAGCTCGACATATATGATACCTTATAAATGGCCTAATTGCCCGTGATAATGTTCTAACCGCAACATCATTTGTTGACAAGGTATCACGTTGTGTGGCCCAGTGGATAGCTAATCACCGAAGGAATGTCATCCTAATAGATCTATTCATATTCATTCTGCGCTCACAATCCAGTCAACTTATAGTTCATTGATAATGGTGATCAACTAGGGTATATCGCAACTTAGGCCAACACGTAATCATAATATGAAACTTAAACACTTGTGTCCAGTTGTAAAATCATTGCATGTTCTCTACCCCAAAAAACTTTGTTATAAAACAAAGCATGTTTCCACCCCAAAGTTATAAATCATTGAAATCGTAAAAATATGGGGCTATGAACTCACCTTGAGTTCAGATAATCCAAATATCACAGATAACGCATCACGCAAATCGTCAGATGCAACCTATTTAATTTAAGGTCGTATAAGTACCATGTAATTCGATTAACCAATATCATATATTCCTATATAGCTCATCATACTATCGTTCGGGCTATCATAATTAAGAGGTCATGTAGTGAACGTATGAGGAGCTAGGACACTTTAAATCGTAAATCCAGCAACTCATCGATACGCCACCCCGAAGAGGCCTCATTATGAAACTCCCTAGTAATATAGTACTTTGATAACCACATATAATTCTATATAGTTCAATCACCAACTAATTGTTTTGGTAAAATTGTGGTTAATAAGTAAAAACGTTTATAATTACCGTTGTAGTAAATATAGCATAACTTTTGCGTTTTAAGCCCGATTCTGACGTTTCTTATGCCCATGCTTTCGTATTAAGATGAGTTATCATAATTTGACATTTTCATATTTTTGATCCTCTGATGAACAGTACTTTTTACTGTTCACACCAGTTATAAAGTTATTTTTATAGTTTTAGTTATCGTAAAACCCGTAAACGTCGTATTTTATTTGTTATAGCTCCGTTTTTAGCGATTCTTTTGAGCACGTTCTCTTTAATGAAAATTCTATCAATTTATAAGGTTTACAAAAATAAAGTTTCTGTCATGAATAGTGTTTTTACTGTTCATAGTTTATAAATTTATTTTTATAAACTTTTAATTACCGAAAACCCGCGAAATTCATAACTAATTCGATATTAATTGAAAAATTACGATTCTTATCATTTTAGAATCCTAAAAATATGTTTTATTAGTTAAAATTATCAAACTTGCTGTTTGATTTAGTTTTTATAAAAGTTATTTTATAAAATTCGTTTAATTAACGTATAACTCGTAATTAGCGTAACTTTTTCGTTATTTATCCGTTTGACAAGTTTCTTACCTTTTCGGAATCGTCATGATGTGTAGAATTTTATAAAAACATAAAATAATATGTTATTTACACGAATTTTGGACAGAAACTTGGTGTGACTTTGATAAGTCCATTTTTAAACCTTGTTTTTATACTTTACAACTTTTGTAATCCACCACAAGTCTTATATACCGTATATATTATAAATCCTACATATATTAAGAGTCCATTTGTCCATAGATTCCCACTTGTCTAAATTTATAAGTCCATCATATTACTTATAAACCATAACTTTCATATTTAACCATTAATCACTAGTTTTATATATGACCATTTTT
>BQNB010080116.1:0-26566 GCA_026074375.1 Tanacetum coccineum
GATGTCTATGTGCTTTGTCTTTGAATGCTGGACCGGATTGCATAAGACAGCAATGACACTCTTGGAATCACAATACATCAGAATCCGGTTGTATTTGTATCCATAGTCTAGCAGTTGTGTACGCATCCAAATGACTTGTGCACAACATGCAGACAAGGAAACATATTCAGCCTCAACAGTAGACATCGCAGTACAATCTTGTTTCTTTGAACTCCAGCTTACGAGCTTTTCACCTAGAAACTGCAATCCTCCTGATGTGCTTTTATAGTCATCTTTACATCCTGCATGGTCCGCATCTGAATATGCAATTAGTTCATATTCGGAATCCTTCGGATACCATAGGCCCATGTTATAGGACTGTCTTAGGTACCGAAAGATCCGTTTAACCTCTTTAAGGTGTTTGACCATAGGACGTGCTTGATAATGAGCACATACAAAAGTAGCATATGCAATGTCTGGACGACTGGTTGTTAGGTACATTAGCCCTCCTATCATACGACGATAAGTCGTTTGATTAGTAGGAGTGCCTTGTAAATCAGCATCCAGTCTCTCAGTTGCCATAGGTGTACTCATTGAGACACACTCATCCAAACCATGTTTCTTTAACAACTCAATCGCATATTGTGACTGACTTATGAATATGCCACGGGGAGATTGATGAACTTGAAGTCCAAGAAAGAACTTTAGTTCACCTATCATCGACATTTCAAAATTACGTTTCATTAGATTTGCAATACGTTTTGAAAAATCTGGATTTGTTGATCCAAAAATAATGTCGTCAACATATACTTGAACAAGTAACATGTCCTCCTCGTGACGTCGTGTGAACAAAGTCGGGTCAACAATACCTTTAGTGAACCCATGTTGAATTAGGAAAGAATACAATTTGTCATACCATGCACGAGGTGCTTTCTTAAGACCGTATAGAGCTTTTTTCAACCTGTAGACGTGATATGGGAATTCTGGATCAATAAACCCTATAGGTTGGCTGACATAAATCTCCTCTTTCAATGGACCATTAAGAAAAGCCGTTTTGACGTCCATTTGGAAGATGGTGATATTCTTATGAGCAGCATAAGCAATAAACATTCGAACAACCACAAGGACAGACAACAACATAGCAAAGAGACTCATCAAAATCAATGCCTTTCCTTCCTGCTTATATCCTTTAGCCACAAGACGAGTTTTGTTCCTTAACCACAATATTTTCAGCATCACACTTATTCTTCCAGAGCCATTTGAGAGCAATAATATTCTTTCCTTCTGGTGTGGAAACGAGTGTCCCAAACTTGAAGCTCTTCAAATGATCAACTCATCTGCATTAGAGACTCAATCCAACTATGATCTGCCATAGCTTCTTTGATATTCTTTGGTTCAATTGTACTGACGGTTAAAGCATACATGCATACCTCAGAATCTGTGTGTAACCATTGGCGAGTCATGACAGGTTTGGATGGGTCACCAATAACTTGGTCTAGAGGATGATCTTTTGTCCAAATGTGAGTTGAGGGTTGTACTTGGTAGAAATTTTGCACATTTGATGGTTCTAGAGCCGTTGTAGATGACTCAATTTCCTCATGACTTGGAGGATTATATGGAACAAACTGTGCATTACCATCAAAATCAGCAGTGTCTTCTTGATCAAATTCATCAGCCTCGGTCAAAGTGGATTGAGAAGATTGTATGTCAGATTTAGTTACAACAGAGAGGAGCCTCATGTGTGTCGAACACTAATTGAAAGAGTGTTTGATATGTGAGTCTTTAAATGAACTTGAGTCGGTTGTGCAGCTAATAGGATTGTGTAATCAAAGACTTCTGCTCATAATATTCTTCAACTATTATGAATTATTAATAACCACAAATTCGATGAAACCGAACTTTATATGAGATAAGATATAATACCAAAATCCTTAAAAATCAAATTTCGATCAAACCATCGAATTATAATTAAATATATAAACGTCCCGAATTTTTAAAATTTAAGAAATTTTGTTTTTAATACTTCAAATCACGATAAAACCGTGAAATGGATGTATGTTATGACTTTGAAAGCTTATTTCCGAGATTAATCATAGTAAAACCTTATTTCATAAATTCAATAAAATCGAAAATGTAAAACTCATAAAACTCGATAAAACCGAGTTTGAGACTAAGCACCTAATATACGATTTTTGATAGAACCGAAAGATCGTATATATCTATTTACAAAACTCTATTTCTATATCGAAATTACACCAACTTTTTACTACGAATATATTGCTAAAAAACAAAATACCACTTTCCGAGAATGATAAAACGTCTTCCCATAACATGAATACCAACTTCCGATAACTGCTAAACGGAGATAAAACTACACTCGATAATTCCCAAATACTACTCAAATTTAGCTGTCAAAACGATCTCCGAAAGCTCTAAATCTTCAAACCGAAATTCTCCGAACATCATTGTACCTGTCTCGGACAAACAAATCAATTCTCGGACCGTAACAAAAACCTCACAAACCGAACACACGAATTCTCTATTGTCGATTGATACCACTTATAAGGTCCACATTAATCTTGAATCAATCATATCAAACATGTATACATAGGATAGAATAGTAAAAAAAAGAGTGACACAGTATTTGAAATAACCAATGAAATAAAAGGAGAGAATATGAAAAGAAGTTATGTTACAGTACATCAACTCCTCTAATGACGATAGAGGGTAATTTATAGGTAATGGAAGGGGAGCTTCCCTTCCTTTAATTTCCAAACTTGTCACATCTAGTCCCTAGACTTGGTAAATTATTGCTATTTTCCATTCTTTTAAGATAATATTCCTTATAATCAAACTACTTTGCACATTATCAAAAAAGAAAAGACTAATAAACTAAAAAATAAACACAAAATCACAAAACTCTTCACTTTTAATGATCCATAACTAAAGATCACCATTGCTTTAATCCCCTAAGATAGAATTAAATCAGGCAAATAAGGGATGACTTTATGCGGATACGTTAAATGTGGACGTGAATTCCTACGTACGTGTCTAGGTTTAAGGAAAGAAGTACCAACTGCCTTAAATCTTAATAATGATATGGCCCCCCCGTATAAGTAATCATTGCACTAAATAAACAAACCAATGTTCTGATTGGATTAATACGTTTAAATAGCAGTTTTTCCTTATATTGGCTATACCGGCTATCTTTTATTACCTGTTAAATTTTCTTGCGTTGTTTTAAGTGTTCATAAGTTGATTTAGTTACCGGTATAAACAAAAAACCCGTGCCCCGGTCTCTAGGCTGAAAAACCCAACCCCCCCTATCCGTTAGATTTAGGAATGAACATTGGTTTAGAGCATAGGTTAACATAGAATAGAATTAAGCTTAAGTTTAGATAACAAAAAATATTAATAAATTAATATTGTTTCTTTCTTTCTCAATTCTCTTCTCTCGCTCTCAGTGATCGACACCCTACATACCATGAAACTAACGCACCGATCGGATACATTGCCCCTTTAAGGTTGTTTTTGGTTAAGATGGAAAAAATATATATACATTTAAAACTTGAAACAAAAAATTACAAACGCACGACAACGACACATCAAGTTTTTGGTGGCGCTTGGCCCGGGGAGGGAAAATGAAATCTTGATTTTTATTAGGATAATTTTGTTTTTAACATTAAATTAGCATACTACACCCTTAGGATTAGTGTAATTTAGATTAGTGTATAATTTTGTATAATTTTGTATATTTTGTAATAATTGTATATTTGTTTTTGCTTAGTTTAATTGTTTGTGTAAATATAATGATTTCTATTACACTTTTTTGGTGATATAACCTGATAACGGCGTATCCACTTCCATTGGAAACGCTATCTAATTTATCAATCCATAAAGTGTAAATCGGATCAAAAATTAATACGTCAGATTTCAGTTCCCTTGAATACGACGTATTGGTCATCTAGATACATAACAGAAGCCTTAAAATAAATTCGTGTTTGATTTCCTGCCTAAATTTTTTTAATCTTATCTATCAAGCAAATCCTTGCTGATATTTTTAAACCTTTGTTACCAAGATAACAATTATCAGAGCTAATTTGATTGAAGAAGATACACAAGAACTATGGCAAGAACTCAATTTTAAAGAAATACATGTGAAAATGCTCAAGTGAATACAAATCTACGATAGCGTATTACCGATGACAATATAAATATTGAACTCAGCAAGGAATTTTTGATAGAATTAAAAAATAATGCATACCACGGTATGTTTGATGAAGACGTGGTGGACCACATTGCTAAGGTTCTTGAATTACTTGATTTAATAAAAATTCCTGGTGTGGACTCACATCGGCTACGAATGAAGGTTTTTCCTCTTTCACTACCTGATGGTGCAAGACAATGGTGGATAAATGAGGGGGAAGAAAAAATTACCACTTGGGAAGAGCTAGTAGAAAAATTCTTTTGTAAATTCTATCCCAAATCCCATGAAGGCGAAGATGAGATGTTAGACGAAGGGGATAACTGGGGGATAGATCCGCTTGAATTCATATCACGGGTAAATTCGTCATTCGAAAACCATATGAAAGTGGATGGAAGGACTAAAAAGGTATTATTCCACTCTTGGATGAATGGAAGTTGGAATAAAAGACGATTGGACAACAACATTTTGAGCAATAAAGAATGGAAGGAATCTGACTATGGAGACACCCTCGATACTACTACTGATTCATTCTTCAAAACCCATGATAAAGGTAACATTAAAGAAGGGAATGAGCTAAAACAAATGAAGCGTAAAGGAGACAATAGGAATAATGAGCAACCCATTAAAAGGGTAAGCAAAAGCCGAAAGTTTAGAAAGTATACAAATAATTTCACTAGACCTAACGAAGAATACATTTGCTGTAAGAAGAGTGATATAACACTTGGGAAAGAAAACGAAGAAAGTATGTCACATAATCTACCAATACATTTTTTAGAAAAAGGACAACGTAATGGAAGGTGACGCCACATGAGTGAAAAAAGCTGAAGGAAATAGTCCTAACTTAAAGACTACTGAAAGAAAAGTGCTTCCTCCCGGGAGATAACCCAAGATTGTTAATTTAAATATTATTCGAGTCTTTCTTATCCAAGACAATCAATACGGGGCGTACCGCTCTCCTACCATACGGCGTATTGGAATGTCATGGAACGTTATCAGTCCTTATTTTTATGCACTTAAACATTATTGTCAGTTCGTCAATACGGCATATTCATTACATGGATACACATCGTATTCCAACAAATTGACCCGTATATTAGATACTTTTTACAAAGGTTTCCATCTTTCTCAATAACGGCATTTTCTCTAGCTTATTAGATACAGTCATATTAGTCTCATTGTATATTTATTTTGCTTATATAATTAAAACCGAAGATACTTACCTCGAGAATAAGAATATTTCATGTTTTTTCCTATAGGTTTGCATAACCCTACGCTGCAAAGAAATCATATGCTTGTGAATTATCTACAATCTTGAATCTAAAGTGTGGAGTCGTTTGAAATCTCAAGACAGCTGTTTTTCAACACAACATCCTTGCTCATAAACTCATCTTGGAGAATATTACCCGAGCATAATATCAGGGAAGTTTCTTAATACTAATATCATTATAAAATTCCCGATTTTATTATTTTAATTCTATACAACAGGATGTTGTATAATTTAAACCAGTGGTGGGAATTAGAATGGCATACTTTTCCCTATATTTTAACATTAAAAAAAATTCTTTAAATTATGAATTTTAAAAAAAATCACAAGCATACATTTTGTGAAAGAATTTTGTACATATAACCTGCAGCACACTAACCCTTATTAGATTATTGTGAGGATTTAAAACCTTATCTGTTTCTAAACTGTTTACCTAAATTCTAACAAAATATTGGTGTGCCGCGGTGATGTTGTAAACTTAAAAAACTTGGCATGGTATAGATCTATTCGGACACAAAAAGTCGTAATATATTGGATTAGATTAAGTAACTTGTTTAAAATTGGTAAATTTAATAGATTACACCCCAAAAAAAGCCTTTATTAAGTTGTCTTAATTAATAACCACAACTAGTTAAGTTAAAATCCCCTTAAAAAGCCCTTTGTGTTACCTCTCATTCATAAGAGTAAATTAACCCCTGTGGAAAAAACCAATAGAGCCAACCTTTTTAGTTAATAAACACTCAACTGTTTAGTTCGTTACAAAACCTTTTACCACTTAGCCTACCCTGAAAAGATTATGTCCTTTAAAGTCAGTTGTTTAGTTGCTTAAAATGATAAAAGAAAGTATTTCTTGAGTCTAGTATGTTAAATTTCTAATCTTTGGTACGGTAAGGTGAAGAAATTTGCACATTGCAAATGGAAATGTATAAAGTTTCAAAACACATGTGATTTATTTTACTACCAGACACAATTATTGGTACGTCCAAAGAATGAAGAATTATCGAAGAAATTATCCGGAGTTATTATGATCGTGAAGATGGTGAAATTACACCGAGTTTCGTAGTTAGTATATGAAAAAGAAAATAGAAAATTGCAAGAAAAAAAGGAGGAAATTTTGAAGATAATCATTTCGCAAAAGCTTAGACCGAAGGAATTATATGAAGAATCGATTATTCGTTGATACGTCTATAAGTCAACGATGTAAAGTTTTGTATAAAGCGGTAGATATCGCCACGTGCCTGTAAAAGAATGTAAAGTAATGGAAATGATTGAAAGTTAACCGTTACGACGGGAAACGCCAACTCAGGTTGTATTGTTTTTCATCTAAGACAAGAACCGGTTTGGTAAATAATTGATATTTTTTGTCATGGTAACGTTCGGGAAAAAGTGTCTAGAACTATGTATCTTGGACCAAAGATCTATTTGTTCCGAAATTTTATTAACAACAATTTTAATTCCCTTTCCTAGACATTACCCATGGAGTTTTACGCGAAATGAGGATGTGTACGAGCAGTGGCGGAGCTACAACATAAATTATGGGAGGGTCATTAAGATAGTTCTTATATATTAAGAGGGACAAAAAGCATAAATATAAAAATTTAGCATAACAATAGCAAAAAGTAGACTACTAAATTTTTTTCCTAGGGGGGCCACTACCCTCCTTAAGCTCCACATAGCTCTGCCCTTATGTACGAGCATGCATGTCTATTCTATCGTTACGGCTATGTATGCATGTCTCAGCTGCCTTGTTGGTTTATTACAATGGTGAAAGTTAGAAGATCCCCTACCCAATCATTCTTCATCCTAAACCCTTGATTAAACTCGAATGAGGGATGTTATCGAACACACTGTGCTAATCCACCATCGTTACGGCCATGCATGTATGCTTCAGCTTGGCCTTGTGTATGTACGTATTTGGAGAAGAGATTATAGAATGATTAACTCCTAAAGCCTTATAATAAAAAGCACCATTTGACCTTTAAATAACATGTTACTAACTGACTTTTCACTCTTAACTCTCCTTATCGACTAGTGGAAGGAGAAATGTGTATCCTTGCCAAGCATATGATATAATAACTACGTCATGACCAGAAGGCCAATTTAAGTGAATTAGTTTACATTGTTCCCTGACATAGAAAAGTATGAGTGATTTGAGTGTTTTGTATAATCATCTTCCTATACGTTAGGGAGTAGGGTTGTGTACTTGTAATAGATCAAATAAATAAATGCTTAAACGGAAAAATCCTTAGGGATACATTTTCATAAACTTCTAAAGGCTACTTGAGGACAAATAGGATTCAAGTGGGGGGATAACTGTGATGACATCAATAACGCACTTTTTAGGCAACATTTATCCCATGAAATTAACCCATTTTTATAATTATTGCAAATAAATGTTACTTAATCATATGTATTTAAGAATTGCATTAATTATAAGGAGTACTTGGTGAAAGTTTGAACTAAAAGGCACGCATTACAAGAGCTTAAAACAAGAGATATGAAAGAAAATCTAAATCGTGACATCCAATAACCCGTAACCATCAAAAGAAGATACGGCGTATCTGTGCCTGCACTTCACCAAAGACCACGAAGGAAACAAGATCAATACGTTGTATCCAGAGAATCCTATACGCCGTATTCAAGTTATAGAATGTGAAGATTTAGAAAGATATCGAACGTGGTCCCTACTCTAAGAAACCCCTAATACGCCGTATCAAAGCCCTTTTGAGACGCCACGTATCGACCTTATTTCCCCCAGACCATATAAATAGAAAACACAAAATGATAATTAAGTGTGTTGAATGCATATTTTTGATACCTAAACGCATGTAAATTTACATTTTCCAGAGTGAAAGAAGAGCAAGAAGAGTAGAAGAGGTCTTACAAACAACGTAATCAATTCCGATAGGAAACTACTTGTAATCTCCTATACTCTTGTAATCGTTCAGTTTTTGGTATCATTCGTTAACTCGGTTAGTTTACCTTGTCTAAATTATTACTCTTGTATTGATTATAACGTTTGAAGGCTAATACCTTCGGGTATTAGCCATTATTATGAAGATCTGAATGTTTGGTTTGTTTATCTCGATTGCTTAATTTATTGTTATTTGCTGTTTATGCTTATCAAGTTTAAACATGTTTATACGTGCTATGTCTTTATGGCGACCTAATCATTCAACTCAGGGATCAAGTGATAAACGACTAAGTAATACTAGATGCAAGGGATAGCTCTCCATAAAGTGATTATACATTTAGACCCATAGGAAAAAATCACAAATAACGACCTATCTTTTGCCCTTAAAGATTGTAAGCTCTAAGTTTATGGAACCAACAGGTGACTCTTGGGATCAACGAGTACGTTCTCAATTAATTGGTAAAGACTTGGTTAGTGGTACTACAATTGTGAATGAATTACCTTGTGAAAAAGCAGTAAGTGGGTAAATCTCTATAGCTAGGGTTTTTTAACAAAGATACAACATTGCTTTTAATCCCTTAAGATAGATTATAATCAGCAAATACGGATGCTTTATGCGAAACGATATATATGTGACAGAACTCTAAACGTGACCAAAGGTTTAAGGAAGAAGTATCCAACCCAGAACCAATAATCTTAAGAATGATAAGCCGCCTTAAAACGATAAGTAAATCATTGCAGCTAAATAAACAAACCAACGTTCTCTGATAGGATTAAAAATAATGTGTTAATACAGTTATTCTTATATTATTATATTATGCTAGTAAACCGCTCTTTAATCTTCTGATAATTTGCTTGCTGTGTTTTAGTGCCTTAAAAAAATTTGATTTTAGTCACTATAAAACCCGTGCAGCAGTCTTCATCTGGCTGAAAACCCTTTATCCCGTTAGATTTATAGGATGAACATAGTGTGTTTATCATAGGTTTAACAATAGAATATAATTAACATAGTTTAGATAACCACGAAATTAAATAACTTGAAAGATATTTCTCCGCTTCTTATAATAGTGATCGAGCAAGTAACCCTAACTTATCACGAAATTACCACCTATCGGGTACGTTGCCCGTTAAAGTGTTGTTTTTGGTTAAGTCGGCAAAATATAAATTTAAAACTTAAAACCATAAAATTACAACCATACAACGACACATCAGGGGGCAGTAATACTCCCATAACCTTTCACGGACTTTCAATAATAACCCGTAAGACCTAGAAAACTACGTAGTTCTTTCAAAGTTTTTGGAGTAGGCCACTCAACCATTGCTGAAATTTTAGATGGATCAACTGATACTCCCTCTTTCGTAATCAAATGGCCCAAGTATTCTATTTGATTTTTAGCAAAAGAACATTTTTTGGATTGGCATATAACTTATGTTGACGTAATTTCCCCAAAACAGCATTTAAATGTGCTTGATGTTCTTCAAATGTTCGATTATAAACAAGAATATCATAAAAAAAAACTTAAACAAATCGACGTAAGAAGAGTTTAAAAACCTTGTTCATAAGAGAATGAAAAGTGGCTGGCGCGTTTGTAAGACCGAATGGCATCACAAGGAACTCATAATGACCCTTATGAGTCCGAAAAGTAGTCTTATGTATGTCATAACTCTTCATTCAAATCTGATGATAGCCTGATTTTAAATCTATCTTACAAAATATTCCTGCCCCGTGCAATTCGTCACCCAAAAATAAATTCATCAATAACGTGTATAAAAGTAAACTTGTCAAAACAGTTTCCCCTTAATTAAAGGAAAAAGCTCGTAGTCTACATCCAAATTCGCCAACCAATCGTCTTTCTTTTTAACAAGTAAAACGATACTAGAAAAAGGACTCACACTTGGGTGAATAATTCCAGCTTTTATAATAACATCTCACTTACAAAAGCTTGTTTCAATTTCATTCCTTTGAACTTTGATAATGATAAGGACGAACACTAACAAGCGCCACTCCGTCTTGTAAAACTATTGCATGCTTATGCTCCCGGTTGGGAGGTAAGGTATTTGGCATCGTAAAAACATCTTCATAATCATTTAACAATCCTGCCACCTCCTTTGGTATATTTGTACCCCTTGGTGTCTCGTTAGTGGTCAAATTATGTAATTTACCTAAAAACCTTCACCACCCATTTGCAAAGATCTTGCGGCTGCTTTAAAAGACAACTTAGAATGACATAATCCGTGATCTCCTACTAATGTAATTTTGCCGCGGTCTCCTATAAAGGTCGTTGTTAACAATTTCCAATTTACGTTGACATTACCCAAAGTCTGTAGCCATTTAATTCCCAAGATTACATTCGTACTTCCTAATTACAAAGGCAAGAGATCATCTATCAACTACATGCCTAGAAGTAACACTACCACACCTTTACACATGCCTTTATTGTGGGCAACCTGCCCATTACCAAGGGTCACCGTAAGCCGACTCGAATCCATAACCACAATCCCTAATTGTTTCACTACTCGCGTTGACAGAAAATTATGGGTTGCCCCACTGTCAATGAGTACCACGAAGACCATATCCCTATAATCCTACGAATTTTCATAGTGTGATTACTTGCGAACCCCATAACAGAATTTAAAGATACCTTAATAACGTTTAAGTGTGCATGATCAGCAACTTCCAACACTCTATCTCATTCCCTTACTCCCTTCTGATTATCACCAACCAATATTAACACCCTGAATAGGTGTGGCTACGGACGTCGATGACTATGACCATATTTTTTTTAGTACAAAATGCAAACATAACCCTTTCCTTTTGTTCGTTTTTATTCGTGAAACTCAGTAATTACGTCAATCTTTTGAAATTGATTTCTATGTGCACGGTCTGTTGTCACTTAAGTTCCGAGACCCGAAGAGTGTACAAGACATACGGAAGAGAGAATCTCCTTTACATTCTTTGGTAAATTAGTCAATGCCCCAGATTATATGATGATTTCCCCTTCTTTTCCCCCGGCTAACCATGAACCCGAATTGCTTCTTCCCGTCACCTGATTATCTTCAATCATCTGGGCTAACCGCATATCATCCCTCAATCTGGTCGGTTGTAGAATTTGAAGACCTGATCGTATCTCTGATTTCAGACCCTTGATAAAAGTACTATAGTAATACATTTTTAAGATATCCTAGTCCAATTGCCCAAACTAATTTTATCTCAAATAAACTTCGGTATTTTCTCAAGGTTCTAATTTCCACAATGGATAAGAATTGCTAATACAAATCTCCTTCTTTTGTGAACTAAAACCGATTTAATAATTCTTCTTTTAGGTGATCCCATGACTAAAATGGTTCTTTTGTAGTACATCACCATTTTACCATGCTAAATATTCTCCTCCAGACATTAATGCGGCTCTTGCCCCAAGGACGTTCTCTGCCGTAATGACACCTTGAAACCGCTCAAAATAGGGGTCCACCCTATAAATCCATCCATGGGCATCGTCACCCTCAAAGATTGACATCTTGAGTTTCCTCATTCAATTTTCAGAATTCTGATGTGTCTCCCATTCAAGATTTAGTTGTGGTTCTGCCCCGAATCCCCGCTAAAACTGACAGCATCTCATGAACAAAAGTGGAACCACCATCTGTGTGCATCCTAAACTGAACATCATTCAAGTAATTAACTTTCCTTGCATTAGTTTTGACAGAACCTTCTTTCTCGAAAAAACTAACCCTCTGGTTTTTGCCCATCGTACTGCCTGATTCAATGTTCGAACCCAAGATCATCATAATCACGTCGTAGTCCATCATTAAAACGAGGGATTGGTGGTTTATAAGGGCCCACCTTTGCAGCTGAGTTATTGTTTCCAGGCATGGGGGAGTACCTGATTGTGTAGCTCTTGTCCCAAAATCAGAGTTTCATTTCCTCTTCAGTAGGCCGCCAAACCACCATTTAACCTTCGCCCATACCATCATCAACTTCTCCTCATAAGCATCAAATCTTTTCATTATTTTCAAATTTATAAGCAACAACCTTCCTCATCCCAATTCTGCAAAAAACCCTTTTGTCAGTTCATGGCTATAAAACAGTAGAACTCAGACAAGAGGTAACACAGACAAGGAAAAAAAATATGTCCAGACATCGGTGCTCAGATACCAATTGATAATGAATTGATACGATAAAGGGTGTAGAAAGAAAGAAAAATAACGATAAATAAAGATAGGGATCAACTTTTCGAGAGGCCGATCTCTCTCATAATAATAATATCAAATCACTAAACCATTAATAATATTCAACATAATACAAATTACAATCATAATCCTCTATTTATAATAAAAGATGCCCTAAACTTAACTTGTTAGAATAAAAATATATAATAAAAGAAACTACTAAATATTAATAAGGTGTTGTACTTAATGAAAATATGGATGAGTGTCATTTTCTAAACTATTTTTGTGGGTCATTTCAAACCCCTTAAAATCATAGCAATATGCCCCAGATTGATGTGTCATAATCAATTGTTTTTCATGTTTTTTATAGCCTTGGATGACTTTAAGGAAATAACAACGTGACTATGGGGACATTTGGAGAAGAATAACGGACAGAGGTAACGGACCTAATAAACAAATCTCATGAGTGTACTTTTGCAAACAGTGGGCTGTAGACTGAGTCGTTAAGCATAAAGCGCCGTCGTGATCAATCTAGTGACGGCCTCAGGATTTTGGCGACGGCATCAGGACGTGGCTGACTTAAAAAGGCTCTAGAATCGTTTACGTGGCGGCGGCGTCAGGAGTATAAAGCGACGCCGTCGTGTCGACAACTCTATAAATATAAATCCATTTTTAGGGTTTTAATTGTGTAACTTTGTATAACTTTAGGGAGACGAACCCTAGTCTTATAAGTCATCTGTTAGAAGTTCGATATTTAGAGCCTCAAACCCTATTGTAACTAACCTTCTAATCCATGTTTTAATCAAGTAAGACAGTGTTATTCTTAAATCATTCAATATGTTTATTATGTGTTTGGTTGATTAATCTATGTTCTTGCTTTAACTTTACAAACATGCTGAGTCTAAACCCTCCCTTTGTAATTGCTTAAAATAGCATGAAAGTCCGATATGTAAATCCTATTACTGTTGCTTCGTTGGTAGATGAATGTGCGCGTTAAGGCTTTAAGAAAACCAGCTTTTTGTCTGTATCGCTGTAGCCATGAAACGACAAGGGTAAACGGTGAGTGCGAAAAAGGATACCATCGGGAAAAACATGACTTCTTACTAACTACCTAGAACCTGACCCATATATGGTTGATCCCGTCATAAGTATTTCACACGCATTTAATATACACTTAGGGGGCCTTGTAATAGTCTTTCATACAACCTTACTACTTGTGCGGTAGCCTTAACAGAATATTAATTATAACAGCGGGGCTTATGTACATTCATGTAAACGTTCATTAACTATAAATACTTATACAAATCAACACAAGTGTGACCAGGGCAACATGATTGAGGAGAAGCAATCTGAACAGAATTGCTAGATTGACTAAATACTTTAGATTTATCATCCAAGTTATCACACCAGTCATATAGATATATAATAGTTATAAACAAACCAACCTCATCAAACCATAATTACCTCTTTCAATAAAATATAAAAAACAAAAAATAATCTTCCTCTCAACCTCAAGAACTTTTAGACCGTGATCACCTTCCCAACCAATTCCCCTAATAGAACATAACAACCCCCTAGTCTTGCCTTTACTACCTACTGACAAACAAGGTTAGGTAGACTCTGGCCTAGGGGGGAGTTGAAAAAAGCTTCGTGTAGAAGTCCTACGACAACCGCATCAAAATATAATAAAGGAAACTAGTAAATATTAATAAGGAAAATACTAAAAGGTTCATATCTAACAGCTCCCTGCCTATAAAAAAACACCCTTGTTCCACACAGGTGTTGCTCCATAATTTTGCCTTACGTGATTCCGGGATCCCATGTTTTGACTTGTAGTTCTCCCTCTTGAGGTCATAATCAAACATCAAAAAGTGTTGGAATGACTGTTCATAAATTGCTAATCTACTGTCAACAAATTTAAGCCACGCCCATCTAATAAGCTTCAGTAGGCCCCCAACCTCAATGACAACACAGACTTTTAATAATTTCGTCCACAAGCAAAAGGTAAAGGCCCTTTCCTTTTCTTTTTCTTTTTATTGGCAGCATAATGTTCGAGACCCAAACAAGACCCCTTACTCTTATTCAAGGCGCAACCAAATCCCTCTTTACCGACTCCTTTTTCCGTAGTCTTTTTGTTTCGATCAGATGTCAAATCATCATAACATTGAGAATTTTAAATTGGTTTTGTGGGTACCTTGGTTGTTACTGGTGGCGATATGGGATTCCGAATGAAAGATTGAATTAGATTCTTCAGTTCTTCAATCTTTTGATTTCATTCTTCACGCCATTTTAATCACACTCTTCATCTTTGATTCCATTCTTCACTTCACGCCTCTTAATCTTCTTCAATCTTTTGATTCCCCATTCTTCACACAGCCTCTTATCCTCTTCGTAATCTCTAATTACCCAATTTGTTCCCGTCTCTCAGCAAAGTTTATTATGTTGATCTCCCTACATGTCCATCTTCCATACTTTACTGGCACAATTGCCATCTTATATTCAAATCTTCTAACTCAAACCGTCTCCTTATGGACCTTTTTGTAAGCCTCCATACCTGCTCCGGATGCCTCTTCCTTTATAGCCCGCCTTATTTGAGACATTATACGATGGTATCCAAAAGAAGATTTAACATTTTTATGAACAAGAAGATGATTTTTTTTGGTGGAGAAAAGTATTCGTAAAGGAACAAATTGTCTTGAGGTTAATAGTTATTTTTTTCGGATAAATAGTGTTCTGATGAGCAGTAAATTTTTTTTAAAACCCTAAAATCGAAACAGCTCTGATACCAATTGATAAGGTTGGAGACCAAATTCAATTAATAACTCAGAACAATTTTATTAATGACAGCAACGATTAACAACAGACACTAAATAAAAGAAAACCCTAGTTTGCCTCCTAGAAAACGACCACAGAGACCAAATACATAACCCCGACTATATGACCCAAAAACCCTATTAAAAACTACATAACTGAGTGTTAAAACAAGACTCTTGGATAATAAAGGAAACACAGTAAATTTCTAGACTACTAATATAAATACTGTAAAACCCCTTCCACTTTGATTAACTTGCAATTCCCCACCCCTGTAGTTTTCCTCCATTTCCTTTGATAAACTTCCTTAAACCGATCCTTACCACCCTCCTGCATAACTTGGTTCCAAAGGCCGACCATATTCTTCTTCGGTCACATTATATAAGTTACATTTGAATTTCTAAACCATTAACACAAAACCATATACCAAACGTGCAACAATGTATATGTCAAAATGGACATAGAGACCGTGCATTAAAGTACATCCTAATTTGCATCTACATGTCATTCGCGAGAGACAATAGTGTGAGGAGTATCGTAAACGGAAGGCTAAGAATATAATATTAAATTTCCATTGTCTCTAAATATTCATCAGGAACTTTAAAGAGGATTACCAACCAGATTCTATAAGGTACAGAACACGTGCTTGCCGGATGTTTCCGTGTTTCAGCTCCCATACCGAAAAACTGGGGAAAGATTGTGCATACTCGAGCATTGCCAGCGATAATAAAATCTGATTGGTAGGACCCATAATCAACATTACAATTGTAATTTGGATCTTTAGCACCAATCATTTAGGTAGAATCGTTACTATGAAACCCAGTGGTGAGATAAGTTTATTCTTCTTTAAGAGAAACTGGTTCCCCGACTTCATCAACAATTTGTGTCGATATCGAAACTCTTAATAAAGTGCAATAATGACCTTTGGGGGAACTCAATATGATAATGATTATTTATTGAAACCAGATCGCGATGAAGTAGTTTATCATAGGTGATAAATACAAACCCTTTGATTTTGAACGCTATGTATTTACGTGTAACACCCGCACAGATGCTGAGCACACATTGCTAAAAGACACACTATTCAATAAGAACACCAGCCCTTGAGTACCAGGTGACATTGTGGATATGTGATTTGATCTGATTATTTTTAAACTTTTATAAGTTTTGTATTACATAAAAGTTTCATACATAGATTAAAATGTCAGCTACTAAATCATGTGCAAATGTATCAGGAATTTCTAGAATATTTGCAAAAACTCAAGCTTGGCAACTAAATCATGGTTACTACTTTTTCGTTCATCCTGTTTTCGTTCATAAACAATAATAGGTATAAAACAAGCCCCCGGCTTGGACTCCACTGTTCACTTTGGCTCCTGGGCCCAACAGATCAGTCATTTGGTGCCGAAAGAAAACATAATCTTCATATGATCACGACATGAGGTCCCGGACATAACAAAATGGAACTCGAACCCTAACATATAGGATACTTCCGATCCACGGAAAGTTACACGCGTCCGTATGCAAACGATTATTATACGGGAAACTCTTACCCGACAAGGACACACTCTGTCCATCTACATACGAAAAATACTGAAGGAAACCCTAATACAAGACCCCTAAAATAGGGACCTAATACACAATGAACAAAACGAATTTACTCTCACACTAAACTCCATACTTTCACTCTCTCTACATGTTTACCTTACTTTCACGCCGGAGACTAACCGTGGGGTCCGCCCCCATCGGAGTAATGCTAAACCGGTCTATCATCTTATTGTGCAGGAAATCTTCACAATTCTCTTGCAACTAATCAAAACCCAATGCTCAAACATCCAAGCCCAACCCAACACAAGGATTTGAGCCCAAGTCTATACCCGACACTTATTATTGTATAAACAAGTGGTGCGCTCATCCTTGGCGAACCGAACGCAACCACGTTTTCTAAAAAAGCTCACATGAGCACCCAGAAACAACAAACCTCAACAATTCCCACATCCGTTGTGCGGAACACTGGGGGGAAAAGTGGTCCACAAAATCTTGAGTGACCTTTGCGTCCAATGAAAGCTCCTAAAGAAATTGTACGACAAGAACTGATTCACCAACTTATACCCGCTCCATGCTGAAAAATGCAAAAAGAAAAGGAAAGCAACAAGATAAGCTCAAAGCGGTAAAGGCGCGCCTACTTTACGGCAATGAATCTGGGAGAAATCCAAGAAACCATGAAGAGTCACATTACTCCGAGTCAAAAAAACCCAATCATCTGCCGCGAAAACAAGACCCCAGAAGAAGGCATAGGTCGCAAAGCACACCCGAAGCCCTCCCCCAGACACCAGCGTCATCAAAAGATCAAGCAAAACCCCGTCACTTCACCTAGGCTCTGACCGCTCGTAAGGAGGGTGGTAGTTGTATTTCAATCGACTTGGGAAGAAAAGAACCAGGTGCGTAAGACACTCTCTATAGTCACCACCGAAGAGAGTTCCCAAGCAAGGGGAACCGAGGTACCGGCAAGAAAGCATCATCATGAGGGCACATCATCCCAAAAACCAGGCGGATATTCGGAGATACGAAACAGCGAAAGAGGGTATATGGAAGTCCAAATAAAGAAAGCATAGGTACAGAATCCCTACGAAGACGATCTCGTCACAACCTTGGACTGTAAAGAATAGAAACCCCCTTTCATGACCGCGGACCCAACACTTTGACTTCCCAAGGAATAAGTAAGCCTATCCAGTTCAAGACCGTACGACGGAAGTGGGGATCCGGAAGACCATATAAAGTTATTTCAGTCCGCTGCAAAAACAGAGAGATGGGCAATGCCAACATGGTGCCACATGTTCAACTCGACGCTAACCTGGAATGCTAGAGTCTGTTTCGAACAAACTCCCCAAAGAATCCATCGACAGCTATAAGATCAAGGGCAGCATTTTAGAGGAAAACTAATCGCTAGCAAAACAAAACACATAAGAAACCATGGATATACATCACATCAAGCAAAGGTATGTGAGAGTCCACGTAGGATTTCATTGAGAGCTACAAAGAAGAATCCTGGACATGAAAGGAGCGCCCAGAATGCATGAAGAACTCGGATTCATCATATGGATAACCCACCCTGCACTAATAAAGGCGTTTATTTAGTTATTATTTTTTTATTATTTTATAATTTTTATTTGATATTTATGTAATATTGAATATTAATTATTATCTTTATATTATATTTTATATATATTTTTTATTTATTAATTATTTAATTTTTTAATATATTTTTTTATATTTATTTATAATATTAATTCTTAGATTATATATTTAATTATTATATTTATATTTAATAATTTTTTAAATATTATTATAATTATTACTAAATTATTTATAATTTTATTTATTTTATTTTTTATAATTTTTTTTTGATTATTTTTATTTATCAATATTTATAATATTAATTCTAATATTTTTATTATTCTATTATGGAAACAACAAAACAAACACACCAAGCAAACAGATGCAGACAAACAAAAAAAAACCAAACAACCAAAAAACAAATCACAACAAAAACAAAACAAAACAGCAAACAAAACAACCAACAACAATAAGCAAAAACTAACACACCAAAAAATCCCATACCAACAATCAACAAAACAAAAAAACATAACAATACAACAGAAAACAATACAACCAACATAACATCAAAAAAAACAGAAAACCACCACAACACACAAGAAAAAAAGGCACCAACAACATACCAAACACAAGAGAATAAGATCAACCACCAAAAACTAATAAAACCACCAACTAACCAGCACAACACAAACAAACAATAACACGACAACCAAAATAAAAAAACAAACAAAAAACAACACACACACAACCAAGACAAATACAAAGAAGAAACACACAATAACCACAACACAAACAAAACATAACACAAAGAAACTAACTCCACAAACTAAACACAACACATCAAACACAACAAAAACCACACCACAAACAAAACCAACGCACATTCCATACACACAGACCAACACACAACATGATACAACACCAAAACCAAATAAAACTAAAACACGAAACAAACACAACAGACCAACAAAACTACAAAGAACAAAACTAACAACACAATCAACAAAACACAAAACAAAAAACCAAAACAAAACTAAACCAAACACAAACAAAACACAAACTAGCAACAACAAACCCAAACACAAACAAAAACACAACCAACCGAAAACAACATCAGCAAACCAAAATATAAAAACACAAACAAAAACAAAAGATCCACAACACCACCAACCAAAAAATTCACACACAAAAACAACCAATCCAAACATTAAAACACAGAACACAAACCAAAACCACCACACAAAAACACACAACCACAACCACAACACAAAACACAAACACCACACAAAACACAAATCAACACAAACAACCGACAAGCAACATAAAGACAAAATAAACCACAACAAACAACACAAAAAAGCACACAAGTATACACACTCGAAAACCAACAACAACAACTCCAAGAAATACACTACACCCAACACCCACACAACCACAACCAACTAAACAACACAACAACACAACAAACCACACACAACAGACCAAAAACACAAAACCAAAAAAACCAGGAGAAACCCACCAACAGCAAAAAATAAAAACCACACCGCCCTCCACCCCCGCTTACCCAACACTCCTCCCATCCCTGGTACCCAACTACAAAAACCCACCCCCTTAGTGCTATCCTAACGTGTGTCCTACCGACCCTGCCGGCCGCCCGTCTCCTCCGCCAAGGCCTGCCCCCAACGGGGTAAACCACCCTCTTAATCACCCAGGTATCAAAAACAAGCACAGGACGGGACCAGAAAACCAGACAAGTTCACACCTCCAAACCAACCGACCCCTAAAGAAAATTAATGTCTATAAGACAAAGAAAATTCAAAGGCACCACCACCAATTGAAACCCCATTCATAGATAAAAAAAGGGATCCAACCGAATACAGCGAATTCCATGGCTAAATACGGGCCAACAGTAACGGACGCGATGCTTGCATTAGAACGCAATAGTTGAAAAGAAAACGGCGGTAAATATGATCCGCAATACATCCAAAGAACTAAAACAGAACTACAAAGCCAACGACACCCAATAAAGGGGAAACGGCCGGAAAGGAAAGACCACTAGCCATCCTGATGATCCAACCAATGGGAAAAAGTAGCCAAGCAAAAGGTTACCCAGAGTTTCTTCCCGGAAGACAACACTCCGGAGACAACAATATCTTTCCCACCTCTGGGAGACGAGGACGGAACGGAGGGACCAATGATCATTGAGGCTGAGATAGGAGGGCACTTCGTGCACCGAATGTACGTGGACGGAGGAGCATCCGCAGAGATCTTATACGAACACTGTTTCGTCAGGCTCCGGCCTGAAATAAGAAGCCAGATGGTTCCGCCTACCACATACCTAACTGGATTCAGTGGGGAAACCATTTGGCCGCTGGGCCAGATATCCTTGCTAGTGAAAATAGGTGATGAAGGGCATTCCACTTCCGCATGGATGAACTTCATGGTTGTTAGGTCACCATCCCAACACAATGGAATAATAGGCAGGCCGGGTATAAGGAAAATCCGTGCCATACCATCCACGGCACATGGAATGCTAAAGTTCCCAGTTGAAGGAGGAACTGTAACATTACGAAGCAGCAGGATCATACCAATGGAGTGTGCAATGATCTCCGGACCTAGCACACGGCCCCCAGAAGCTGGCAAAATATTGGAAGAAAAGATAAGAGTGGCCATTCATCCGGAATACCCTGAGCAAACAATAGCCATAGGGTCTACCCTAACGGAAAAAGGACGCAAGGAACTATGCACTCTACTCGGACAAAACTTAGACGTGTTTGCCTGGAAGCCAGCGGATATGACGGGCGTTCCACGAAGCATTGCGGAACATTGCTTGAATATCCGGGAGGGATGCCCACCTGTCAGGCAAAAGAAAAGAGGGCAAGCACCGGAAAGAAACAAAGCAATCCAAGAAGAAGTGGAAAAACTGGTGGATGCCGGGATCATGAAAGAAGTTCATTACCACAGTTGGCTATCTAACCCGGTAATGGTCAAGAAGCATGATGGAACCTGGCGAATGTGTGTAGATTTCAAAGATCTAAACAATGCATGTCCCAAGGATTGCTACCCATTACCAGAAATAGATTGGAAAATAGAGTCCCTCTGTGGATATCCTTTCAAATGCTTCCTGGACGCATATAAAGGATACCACCAAATTAAAATGGCAAAAGAAGACGAAGAGAAAACGGCATTTACCACAAGTCAAGGGATATTTTGTTATTCAAAGATGTCGTTTGGCTTAAAAAACGCCGGAGCGACCTATCAGCGTTTAGTTGATAAGGCATTCCAAAGACAGATCGGGCGCAACCTGGAGGTATATGTCAACGACTTGGTTATAAAAGCCGTACGGAAGAAGAAATTATCCGCGACATAACAGAAACATTCAAAACTCTTCGGCAAATAAACATGAAGCTGAATCCAAAAAAATGCTCCTTTGGAATGCAAGAAGGGATGTTCTTGGGCTATAAAGTGAATACTGACGGACTCAAAGTATGTCCGGAAAAATCCGACGCAGTCCTTAGCTTGACATCTCCGAGATGCCTCAAGGACGTGCAAAAGCTGAATGGGAAACTAGCAAGTTTAAACAGGTTCTTGTCAAAGTCAGCCGAAAAATCACTGCCTTTCTTCAAAACCTTGAAAAAGTGCACAAAAAAGAGTGACTTCCAATGGACTCAGGAGGCCGAAGCAGCCTTCAAACAAATGAAGAAGCTCATCGCAGAACTCCCAATGCTAACCGCACCTAAGGAAAAGGAGGAGCTAATCGTATACTTGGCCGCAGCCAAAGAAGCAATCAGTGCAGTCTTGATGACGGACAGGGAAGGTAAACAAGTACCAGTATACTTTGTAAGCCGTGCTCTACGAGGGCCAGAGATCAACTATACTCCCATGGAAAAGCTAGTGTTAGCCTTGCTCAACGCAAGCAAACGGCTGAAAAGATATTTTCAAGCACACACAATTGTCGTAATAACGGATCAACCAATAAAGCAACTGCTGTCAAGTTCAAAAATCTCCGAAAGGATGCTAAAATGGAAGTTAGAACTAGAAGGAAATGATATCCAATATAGGCCAAGGACTGCAATCAAAGGGCAAATTTTAGCAGATTTTATTGTGGAACGGCCAGAGGAAGAGTCTCCGGACGAGCTCATGACGGAACCGGAGGAAATACCGGAACCTTGGACTCTTTTTACAGACGGATCATCTTGTATAGATGGTTCCGGAGCCGGACTAATACTAACCAATCCAGAAGGGGTTGAGTTCACATATGCCATGAGGTTCACGTTTGAAGCCACAAACAATGAAGCTGAGTATGAAGCATTAATAGCCGGTCTCCGGATCGCAGAACAAATGGGCATAAAGAACCTGCAAGCACATGTAGACTCAAGACTTGTAGCCAATCAAGTTAATGGCTCCTACGTCGCTAAAGAATCAGGCATGATCCAATATTTGAACAAAGTAAAAACGCTCACAACAAGAAAACTTCAGGGAATTGTCCATCAAGCAAGTACCAAAGCAACGGAGCCGAGAACAAAACAGCCAGACGCCCTAAAAGCAATGGGAAAAAAAAATGCATCCACAAGCTTCGCACATCTCAGCAAACAGGTGCTCGTGGAAGAACTAAAGGAAAAATCCATAAATGAAAAGGAAATCCTTGCCGTAGTAGAGGAGAAAGGCAACACATGGATGACACCTATATGCGAGTACCTTACAAAAAAATACTTCCCGACAGAATAAAAAGAAAGCTAGGAATCCGCGCAAGGCATTCAAGTACACCATGATTAACGAAACTTTTGTACAAGAAATCCTTCTTAGACAAGCTCAGTTGTGTCGGACCGCTACCAAATAGCAGAACTACGTCCCTTAGAGAAATACATGATGGGTCGAGCAGCATTGCATTCCGTGTCCTAGATCCGTGATGCCAAAGATATCGAACAGGATATTACTGGTCCAACAATGCATATGACCGCACGAAAGTTAATAAGGGAATGCGATGATTGCCAAGTTCATCGCCCCATCCCAAGAAACCCGCAACAAAAAGGGCGGTACGTTGCAAGGCAGCCAGGTACACCATGATCAATGGAACTTTGTACAAGAAATCTTTCTTAGGACCATGGCTCCGGTGTGTCGGACCGCTCCAAGCAAACTACGTACTTAGAGAAATACATGAAGGGTCGTGCAGCATGCATTCCGGTCCTAGATCCGTGGTTGCCAAAGCTATCCGAACAGGATATTACTGGCCAACAATGCACACAGACGCACAGAAGTTAATAAGAGAGTGTAATGATTGCCAAATCCATCGCCCTGTCCCAAGAAATCCGCAACAAAACTTAACCCCCATAACGTCTCTGTGGCCTTTCTATAAGTGGGGGATCGATATAGCCGGACCTTTCCCGGAAGGTCCAGGCAAGGTCAAGTTTTTAATTGTTGCCATTGATTACTTCACCAAATGGATTGAGGCAAAGCCTGTCGCGACTATCACAGGAAATCAAGTTAAAAAGTTCATGTGGGACAACATTGTCTGTAGATTTGGTCTACCAGGGGAAATTATATCAGACAATGGAAAACAGTTCCGCGACAACCCATTCAAAGACTGGTGTGAAAAAACTATGTATCCGTCAATGCTTTGCTTCCGTGAAGCACCCACAAACAAACGGCTTGGTTGAAAGAGCAAACAGAAGTTTGGGGATGGAATAAAAGCTAGATTGGATGAAAGAAGCAAAGACTGGATAGGAGAACTCTCACACGTCTTATGGTCCCACCGCACAATGATCAAATCAAGTAATGGGGAAACATCATTTTCACTGACATACGGCACGGAAGCTGTCATCCCAGCGGAAATAGGCATGCCAACGCTCTGGACTATGGAAGTAGACCCGACAAAGAATGATGAAGCCTTGGAAGTAAACCTGGACCTCATAGAGGAAAAATAGGAACAAGCAGCAATTCAAGAAGCACAAAGCAAAACTAAAATGGAAAAGTATTACAATATCTCAAAGCAATTCAAGAAGCACAAAGAAGCCCGGCACATATGATGCTCCGGAGGGCAATATCTCAATTTATATTTATCTTGTAATGTATTAAATTTTAAATAAAAAGTGGGAATTAGCTACCCTCACGTGTTTTAAATCCCACATTATTTTTTTCTTTTTTACTTTGCAAGGTTATATTGATTGTTAAGACGCGCATGCAAGGAGCCACGCTCCGCAAATATATTATCCTGTATAATAAAGGTTGAGCAACCTCAAAATTAGCTCAGGTGCGTAAGAGGTATTGCAAACCCTGCACCGGGAGAATAACCCACAAATATTCACAAGACTATCTATTACGAACCTACACCAGTAATAAATAAAAGATAGCAAAATATATGAACATGTTAAACTAGCATTCATATTACAAAAGAAGCCGCAGAAATAGCCACACACAGCCGCGGTATACAAAACATCATAAAAAGTTCTACACAAAAACTGTTACAACAGACCACAAGCGGTCATGATACAACCTAAAAGCGGCAGGCTTCAAACTTAGGGATGGCAACTACGCTCCCTAGAGCCTCGTCCGTATCCTCTTCATCAAAGTCCTCAACGGAGAGATGCAGCGTACTTCTTCGCTCCTTCAGCACGAGAATGAACATTCAGCAAAGCGAAGGACAAAGAATTCTCCTCAACAACGGCCTTGTCATCAGAATGATGGATGGGGACGGAAAGCTGCTCAAGATACGGTTGCAGATGAGCTGCTTCCGGGAGGTCAGCCAAGGGTCCGTCCAGGATAAAGCAATCTAGGACCTCATCCATCCTGGCATCTTTTTTGGACTTCAACAAATTTACCAGAGGGAAGTCCACGTCCTCAAGAGCCCTCACTGCATCAAAATAGATGGTCCTGGCAGCCTCCGGGTTATAAGCCTTGACCGCGGAAAGCGGGGTTCCGGCAACCCCATGCTCATACCCAGCCTCTAAGTCCTCTTGCATACCAAAATCCACGGCGCGACCCAAGGCGTGACCCAGAATGCCTTGATACACAGGAGATTTAAAACATTTTAGCATAGCGAGTTGAATCCCGTGCGTCAAAAACCATCTCCTTCCAGCCAAGGTGGTCAGGTAGGCGGGCTAAAGTTCCCCCTCCAAATGACCGGAGATATCCATCACATGTGCCTCAAGCTCGGCTACACGGTTATAAAGCACTTGGGCCTGCTCTTCCTGCTGAGCTTCCGCCTTCTCTTTAAAATCCTGAAAGGCGGCATGAAGGGTAGAAACCTATGAAAATAGGGAGTTACAAAAAGGTAAAAAAACACAACAACATGCGGAATAAAAGATATACCTCAGAGGAAAGCCTATCCCTCTCAGAGGTCAAGAAGGTAATCAAGCTCCCAGCTTCAGCACAGGCGCCTGGGAATCATCAAGCGCAGACTTAAGATGAGTGGCGCGAGAATCAAGTAAGGAGATGTCAGTATCCTTCTGTGCAATAGTAATTTTTAGCGCTGACACCTCCGCGGTGAAGACAGACACCTGATCATGAAAACGGACAACCTTCGCAGTCTTCGCCCTCTCTGCCCTCTCCGCCTCCTCCGCCAATAAAGATTTCAGCCTAAGAATATCCAAGTCTTTCTCCTCAAGCAACCTACCATGAGCATCATATCTACCTTTAAGCTTTTCCTTAAACTCCAACTCATGCTCAGCGCGAGATCTTACCTTCGACTCAAGACAAATCTGCCGCGCCGCCCTCACATTGAACTCCGTATACAATTTTTCATAATCCATACTGTGGAGGGTAGAGAAAAAGCCAAGGGGCAACGCAGTCAACTAACGTGCGACAAGAAAAACCGTCTGCCAACGGTGAGTCATTGGTAATGTTCCATCGAGGAACATACCAACGTTTTGCCTCATCAGCATTTAGGGCGGGCAACTCATAGAAGGAATCATCCGACCCCTCTGATGTCTCAAGCTAGGAAGATCCGACTATATCCAACGTAGGCGTAACGCCCACATTCTCTCGGGCGGAAGTTACTGTGGTAGCAGCAGTATACACTAGGATATTCGCGGTACGGGCACTGTCAAATAAAAAAAATATGTTAAGGAAAGCACATAGAAGTGCAGTCAAATAAAAGGAAAACATATAAATA
>BQNB010080117.1:0-30027 GCA_026074375.1 Tanacetum coccineum
GTAAAATAATCATCGTACATGGTACAATGATCATACAATACACATAAATGTCGAAATATAAAAAGTTTTGTTTTAACGCCAAAAATAAAAATTAAACAACTACATGAAATAACAAAAACTCACAAGTTATATACATTTTCAAGTAATTAGCCCTTTATTATTATCCTTCTTCATCTTATGACAATTTTACACTTTTAGCCCTTCATCTTATATAAAAAATTAATAAAAATGCCCCAAATTTAAATACAATCTATGATTAAAAACACCGACTATACCAATCAATCAACCTTCATAAATCACAAAACCACTCTAATTTAAAACACTACGATCCATCCATCATTTTGTCACGAATCTGTTATTCCGTTATAGTTACAGGTATAATTCCGTTTAGTTGTTCGTTATTATTGTTGTAACTGATTAATTCTGAAACCCTAACTTTATCGAATTAGGTTTTAATTAATTTGAATTGTTATCGAATTAGGTTTTGTTAAATCTACTACTAGCGAGCTGTGATATAGCTTTTATCGAATAGTGAAACTATGGCGGTTAGAATTAATTGAGGCGCGTTTGGTGGCAAGCGATTAGTGTTAGGATTTTGTTTCAGCGCGTTTGGCCGCAAGTTGAAACACGCTAATAAAAGACGCGCGACATTTTACGCTAATAAAAGACTTTTATCGGTTAGTATTAGTTGAGGCGCGTTTGGCGGCAAGCGATTAGTGTTAGGAATTTGTTTCAGCGCATTTATTTGAAAATTGAAACACGCTAATAAAAGACGCGCGGCGTTTTACGGTTTATACTTAATGCAAACTGCAAGCTTGTAGCTACTACTATTAATATATAACCTGAACTCGAGTGTTGTGTTGTGTTTGGTTTTTGGCTATGTTTGGCACATGGCTTATTTGGGCATGAGCTTTTATAATAAGCCTCGGTTATCACATAGGCTTATGGATGTTTTTATAAGCCACAAGCCTCCAAAAGCCCAAGCCCATAGGAAGGGGCTTATGAGGGCTTATAGCTAGTCAAAATACTTAAATACCCTTCAAAATATAATGGATTATCACAAAAAAGTGAAAATATATGTGAATTTAATTTGATGTATTTTTATGAGATTTTAGATTAATAAGCTTCAGCTCTGACTAATTCGCCAAACAACTTTATAAAGGTATAGCTTCAGCTTTTAGCTTTCATGGCTTATAAATATAAGCTTCAGCCTAGCCCCATTGCGCTCTCCAAAACATACCCTTTGTTTTGATATGCTTTTATTTGAAACGCGCTACTAAAAGACTTGTTGAGCTTCACGTTGTTTTATACACTTAATTTTATTACGGTATTCAACTTATGTTTTACCAAATATTTTTATTAAAGACAATCAACTACTGATAAATGTTGATTTGCAGAGTAGTGTGTTTTTCTTTCTCTCTCCTTTACAATCAAACCAGTCAACTGTTTATATTTCGAATGTGGACGAAGGGAGCACCATGTTATTTCAAAAAGAGTCTCTTCGCAATTTGATTGTCTTCTTTAGCCAGTTTGATCTATCATTCATCAAATAACGCTAGATTATCAAGTTTCAGGCGGGTTTCAAACAGCCTCCACCAAGACAGCATTAGGGTTACATAATTCCAATGTGTCATCTAATTCCCGCAAATTTATCCCATTTTCGCATTCATTTTTTCAATTCCCTGTACCTCATTAATTCAAAAAAAAAATACCCTAATTTTGATTTCGTAATCAAGATGATTCGAATGGTATACCAGAGATGGGACATTATGTTGGGAACGTTCATAGGTTTGTACATGTCTTTGTGGTGGGACACCAGAGAAGGAAACAAATGTGGGACATCATAGGTTTAGGACATTAATCATTTTGGTTTGTGGAATCATTGTTTTTATTTTTTCGTTTTCCAATTCTGTTTATCCCTTTACATTCATTCCAATAAGCCTCACTCAATTGGTTCCATAGATCTCCCTTCAATCCAAATTATTAAGAGATGGGTGGGTTTCGTTCGAAAGTAGAAGATGTTGATAAGATTTCCGTGTCTGTTTTTGTTACAAATTTCCCAGAATCATGTTCGGCTAAAGATTTATTTCTACATTGCAAACAATATGGTCATGTTGTGGATTCGTTTATTCCGAACAAAAAGATCGAAAAGTGGGTAAGAGATTCGGATTGTGAAATTCATTAAAGTGTTTTACGAGGAGAGTTGGTTGAGACAATCTGTGCCGGGTGTGGATTGGTCGTTTAAAAATTAATGGCAAATCTTGCTAGAATTTAAGATTGAGAAAATAAGCCGGGAAGGAGGTAAAGAGAGGGTAGGACGGGAAAATGGCGAGAATATTAGACATAAGTTTTGTTACTTTCTACGCAATGTGGAAGTTTTGGTAAATGGTTACGTCGTTTGTTGTCGGTGGTAAAGAAAATAAATAAGGGAGAATCTGATCGACGGAATATCGTTCCTTCGATTGTCCATTGACGATGAATGTTTGAACAATAAAGACTCTATCTATGTCCTTGAGTGGGAAAAGGGTTTAAAGAGAGGGTCTTAGCTAATTTGAAAAAGGTCTCTATGTACCGAGGGTTTCTCGATGTATTTGAAGATTGCTACTTGGGAGACTTTGGGTAATGTATTTGGATTTGAATTCTTCAAGGCTAAGGGACTATTCCGCAAAAAATGCTGGTGCGGGGTCGTGGTGGTTTTCGGTTCTACATCTTGCCAATGACGAGTGTGTTCCAGATGGAAGACTCGCTTGGGTGGAAGTTGGTGGTGTCCCATTTAAACTTTGGACAGTCAAGACGTTTAGTAGAATCGCTTCAAAATGGGGTGATCTCATGGACGTTGATGAAGATGAGCTGAATTATCATTCCAAAAGGTTGTGTGTATTTACTAAAGTTCGGCAAAATATTCAGGAGAGTTTTAAGGTAAATTTCCGGGGAAAAGTTCATTGGGTTAGAGCTATCGAAGTTCCAGGATGGATACCTGAATTCAATGATGAAGAGGAAGAAGATGACGTATCCGATGAGTGCAATTTTGATGGTAAACCTGAAGCACAGGAGGAGAACAATATATTCGAAGAAAGTGAAGAGGAGAAGGTACAGGAAACTGAATTTGGAGTACCTAGTGGCGAGAAGGTTAATAAGTCAGAAGATCCTTTTGGTATATATTCTCTATTGCAAAAAAACAAAACTAACATGGAGAACAAGGTGAATGAGGAAGATCACAGCTTATCTCACCCACCGGGCTTCACTCCGGAAGTAGATCAGTTCGAAGGTAATGCTATGGGGGATATCGCAGAGAAGGTATATACAGAAAAGGAAAATGATGTGAACTCATTTGTGAATAAAGACATAGGAAATAATGATTCGAATTCGGTTAATAACAATGTTGAACCAACTGATTTGGATCGTTCTAAATTACTGCGATCAGGTGGGTCCATTTTAAATTTTATGGAGGAAGTGGTGAAGGTAGGACAAACAATGGGGTATAACATGGAAGGGTGCATTAAAGATATTAACGATATAATCGAATCCCAAGGAGAGTTTGGGGTTATCAGATGAATTTTTTGTCTTTAAATGTTCAAGGCCTCGCCCAAAAGGCTAAAAAAGATTGGGTTAAGGAGTTGTGTATAAAAAATAAAGTGAATTTTATTGGTTTGCAGGAAACTAAAATGGGGACTATGGACTTGAATACTGTGAGATCATGTTGGGGTAATTCTATATTCGAATATGTTCAAAGTGATTCAGTTGGTTATTCTGGAGGAATTTTGTGTATTTGGGATCCAAATTCTTTTCGGAGAAATAGTTTTACGAGATCAGATTATTTTGTCATTATTAGAGGAGTGTGGCTTAAATCTGGTATTGATCTTTTGATAGTGGTCGTTTATGCTCCTCAAGACGCTAAAGAAAAACATATGCTGTGGGAATATTTGACTCATATTTCAAATTCTTGGGATGGTAAAATTGTTATGATGGGCGATTTTAATGAGGTGAGATTTAAATCGGATAGATTCGGTTCTAACTTTAATGTTCATGAAGCGGAAAAATTTAATTCCTTCATTTATAACGCGGGGATGGAGGAAGTTTCTTTAGGAGGAAGTGCTTTCACTTGGTGTCATAGATCAGCTTCCAAAATGAGCAAATTGGATCGATTTTTCGTTTCTGAAAATCTTTTGACCTCATGTCCAAATATTTCTGCTATAACCTTGGAGCGGTTTATTTCGGATCATCGGCCTATTCTTTTACGCGAAACATCGTTCGACTATGGCCCTATTCCTTTTCGATTCTATAAATACTGGTTGGAAGTGGACGGATTTGATAAAATGGTCAGAGAATCCTGGGAAGCAGCTCCTGGCAATAAAGATAATGCTATTCGTAGTTTTATGGGTAAATTAAAATTCCTTAAAGATCGCATACGTGTTTGGCTGTCTATACATAAGGCAAATTCGAGAAGTGATACGGACATTCTAAAAGAGGAGCTGAGACTTTGTGATGAGTTGATCGACAAGGGTATGGGTTCTAGTGAAGTAGTTCAGAATAGATTGGAGATCCTTAATAAGATTCATCAGGTTCAAAAAAATCAAGCTTCGGAAATTTCTCAAAAAGCCAAGATCAAATGGGCTATTGAGGGTGATGAGAACGTGAAATTCTTCCACGGTATTCTTAACAAGAAGCGCAGCCAATCTCAGAT
Organism: Tanacetum coccineum; assembly: GCA_026074375.1. Lineage (NCBI taxonomy): Eukaryota > Viridiplantae > Streptophyta > Magnoliopsida > Asterales > Asteraceae > Tanacetum > Tanacetum coccineum. The sequence continues at coordinate 4,685 of BQNB010080117.1, forward strand.
TCGAGGTGTCATGGCAAATGGTGTGTGGATTGATGATCCGGTCAAGGTGAAAGACGAATTTTTAATGCATTTTCGGAGCAGGTTTGATAAACCTCTTTTAAATCGTGCTTTGCTTGATCTTAATTTTACTAATTCTCTTACTAATGAACAAAAAGAGGATCTGGAACAAGATATAACTAAAGAAGAGGTCAAGCGAGCGGTGTGGGATTGCGGTGTTGATAAATCTCCGGGTCCAGATGGATTCTCCTTTTACTTTTATCGTCATTTCTGGTCTATGATTGAAGATGACGTGTTTGGGGCTGTGGAGTACTTCTTTATTAATGGTGATATTCCAAATGGTTGTAATTCAAATTTTATTGCCTTGATCCCTAAAATCATTGATGCAAACATGGTTAAAGACTTCCGTCCGATAAGTCTAATTGGAAGTCTATACAAGATTATTGCCAAACTTTTAGCTAATCGATTAGTTGGTGTCTTAAGTAACCTCATTAATGAGGTTCAATCTGCTTTTGTAGCGGATAGACAAATTTTGGATGGGCCTTTTATTCTTAACGAGGTTCTTCAATGGTGTCGAAAAAAGAGGAAACATGCGCTCATTTTTAAGGTTGATTTCGAGAAAGCGTATGACTCTGTTCGATGGGATTTCTTAGACGATGTGTTAGATAAGTTTGGATTTGGTGTGAAATGGAGAAATTGGATTCAGAGTTGTCTTAGATCGTCTAGGGGGTCGATTCTTATCAACGGGAGTCCAACGAAGGAATTTCAATTCTTTCGAGGTCTTAAACAAGGTGACCCTTTATCCCCTTTCCTTTTTATTCTTGTTATGGAAAGCTTGCACATTTCTTTTCAACGGGTGGTTGATGCGGGATTATTTAATGGAATTAATTTGAGCTCCACGGTGAATCTTTCTCATTTGTTTTATGCGGATGACGCTATTTTTATTGGTCAATGGAATGAGCTTAATATTGATACTCTAGTCCGAGTTTTGGAATGTTTTTTCCGGGCTTCTGGTCTTCGTATTAATATGAGTAAAAGTAAGATTATGGGTGTGAATGTGGAAGATGCGAAGGTTAAAATTGCGGCTAATAAACTTGGATGTCTTGTTCTTAAGACTCCCTTCACTTACTTGGGTACGAAAGTAGGGGAGAACATGCATAGAAAACATGCTTGGAATGAAGTGGTTGAAAAGGTCCTGTCTCGGCTATCTAGATGGAAGTTGAAAACTCTTTCTATTGGAGGAAGATTCACACTTCTCAAGTCTGTTTTAGGCTCTATGCCAATCTTCCATATGTCCATTTTTAAAGTCCCCTCGAGTATTCTTAATTCACTTGAAGTTATTCGTAGTCGTTTCTTCAACGGTCATGAGCATAAGAGTAATAAAGCAACTTGGTTTAAGTGGAACAAAGTTTTAACTTCAAAAGAGAAAGGTGGCTTAGGGGTTTCTAGTTTATTTGCTCTCAATAGAGGGTTGTTGTTCAAGTGGTTGTGGCGGTTTTATTCTCAAAAAGATTCGTTATGGACCAAAGTGATAAAGGCTTTATATGGGGAGGACGGGAGTTTAGATAAAGTTGGTGCTTCGGCTGCTCGGACCTGTTGGACTACAATCGTCCAGGAGGTGAAGGTGATACAAGCACAAGGAATAAATATTCACGATTTTATCAAATTAAAGCTGGGAAATGGTGAGGATTCTCGTTTTTGGCTTGATAAATGGTACGAAGGTGGAGTGTTAAAGAGGTTGTTTCCTCGTGTTTATGCCTTGGAACTTGACAAAAATATTTCAGTGAGTTCAAAGTTAAAGGCGCCAAGCTTAGTTACTACCTTCAGAAGAAATGCGAGGAGTGGTATTGAACAGACACAGTTTGATTCTATGGCGGAGATCATGAAAACAATCTCGTTGGTGCCTCGTGTTGACAGGTACATATGGTCGCTGGAGAATGATGGCTCATTTTCGGTTGCTTCGATTCGCAAGACGTTAGACGACAACCGGTTCCAGGAGGAGAGTTTGTCGACAAGGTGGGTCAAATCCGTGCCTATCAAGGTTAATATTCTGGCTTGGAAAGTTAAATCTAATGCTCTTCCTACTCGTTTTAACATATCTCGTCGCGGCATGGATATTGATTCTATTGATTGTCCCATTTGTAAAATGGGTGTCGAAACGACAAGTCATGTGTTCTTTCAATGCAATGTGGTTAGACAGGTTATGAGAAAGATTTCTTCATGGTGGAATGTGGAGTATATGGAGGTTAATTCATATGAGGAGTGGCGTTCTTGGCTCGTGTCTACCCGGATTCGATCAAACATCAAAGTTATTATCGAAGGGATCTATTACGGCTTGTGGTGGGTTATGTGGAATTTTCGGAATACGATTTTATTTGATACGAAGATTCCGGAAAAGGTCTTGATCTTTGATAATTTAGTCTCTAGCTCTTTTTATTGGTTTAAATATCGATGTAAAGCATCGATCAAATGGGACGATTGGCTTAAAAACCCTTATATTGTTTGTTGTTGATCTAGCTCCTTGTTAGTGTTTAATAAAATTGCCGTTCAAAAAAAAAATATAATTACACTTATTTATCTTACCTAAACTTATATAAAGCATATGAATGTGCGTTTTTATTTGCATAGGTGTCAAGTGAAATTTCGTTAACATATTTTTTTATTAGTTTAGTTAATGGCTTTTGGTAAAGTTTTTTATTTTTATTTTTTGAGGAGGTGTTTTCGATTGCTTCTTCGAAAGATTTAAGTTTTAGTGTGATATCGTGTAGTGGCGCCATTAAGATTTTTTAGAAGTTGATTGTGTAATTATATTATTGTAGGTTGTATCCGTCTTTGATAAATCAGTATGCTTTGGGTTTGTGGTGTTTTATTGTCATTAGATTAACGATACGTGCTTGCGATGGCAAGCTATATGACGTGGTAGGTGCTGAAGGGTCAGAGTGGAATGCGGGGACGACGGTCTGGTGCTTAGGGGGTGTCGGTGAGTGTTACGTTAGGGATTGGTGGAAGGGTTAGATTTTGGGGGGGTGAGTGTTTTTTTTGTTGGGAGAGTTCGTTGGGGTTTAGGTTTAGAAGGGAGAGGGCGTGTAGAGGGAGGGTGTTGGTGGTGTATAGGAGGGTGTGGATAAGGGGGTTAGGGGGGGAGAGATAGTGGGGTGTATTGCGGGGGTGGGACAGGGGGTGTACGGGGTGTGTGTCGGGGTTGTTGTTGGGAGTTGTGAAGGGGGGTTTTAGGGGGGAGGGTGTCTTTAGGGGTGTTTTGTGGGAAGGAAGGGAAGGGGGGGGATGCTGGGGCGGGAGTATCTGGTGGGGTGGGTGTGTTGTGTGTATAAAAACGTGTATAAAACCATGTATAAAAATATGTATAAGAATATGTATAAAAATACATGTATAAAAACGTGTATAAAAATATGTGTATAAAAACGTGTATAAAACCATGTATAAAAACATGTATAAAACCGTATATAAAAACGTGTATAAAAATGTGTATAAAAACATGTATAAAACCAAGTATAAAAACGTGTATAAAACCGTGTATAAAAATGTGTGTATAAAAACGTGTATAAAACCATGTATAAAAACATGTGTAAAAGCGAGTATAAAAATGCGTGTATAAAACTTGTATGTTGTGTATAAAACGATGTATAAATACAGTCATTAGTATAAAAGATTAACGTTGCAAACATTCGTTGGCTAAAAGACTAATGTTACACATAAAAGGGTGTCAACCGAAAGAAATGGAAAAAGGTACAAGTTGCCGATCAAAATGCTGATGTGACATTAGGTATAATGACACATACATAAATTTATTAAGCAAAATGAGTTATTTAATACTATGTAGTAAATAGAGTATTTTTTGCTTTTTACCTTTTATTTAAAAATCTATTGGCTAGATCTTAGCCATTCAATTTCTTCACGAATTTAAAAAACACAAAAAAATTATCACGCAAATCGTTAATCGTTACGTGAAATTATTTATATTATAACGACGATAATTAAATTATCTTTCTATATATGGGCACTTCGATATAATTTCGACGAACTTATTTTTCAATTTTCCGCACTAAAAAATCACACATGATTCGAAAAATTACATGTGATTTATTACTTTTGGAAATCACATGTGAATTGTGAAATCACACGTAATTTTAAAATAATAAATCACAAGTAATTTATTTCTTTAAAAATCACATGTGACTTATGAAATCACATATGATATTTGAAATAACATGTGATTTAAAAAAAGACAAATTGCACAAAAATATATCCAACTTATACTCAATTTCAATCAAATATACTCTTTGTTTTTTTCTCAATTTAGTGTACCTAACTTGTTTTAGTTATAGTGTTAGACGATTTATAAGTTACCATCATCCTACTTCATCTTTTTTTTTAACGGCAAAGATGGAATATATATAAAAAGAGTCTAGCAAGACGCTAGAAACTTAAAGTACAAAAGAGTCAACAAAAAGAATTACATAACATCAAAAAATAATAAAATCCCGAGACTTTAACTGCGAGAAGGGAATCACTAATAGGGATGAAAAACTTTTGACACGATGGGCCGGATCCGATCGGTTTTCCACTTCAGGCAAAAGTAAAAAAACCCCCATCTCGCTGGATGAGCACCAGGTTCACTTCTGGGATGGATTTTGGGATGATACCCCAAACATGTCCCGAGAGAAGGATGTGAAAAGAAGACCCATCCTAAACAACCGACGAAGATGCCAAACGAAAAAAACTTGGGTACGGTACGCCAACCCAGCGAACTTGAACGCCATAGTTAGCTTCAGGAATAAACCAAAAGCTAGGTTCCTACTCTTGCCATTACGCGCGACTCGAAAGGGCGGAGTAATAAGCAGTCATCCAAGCATAACTTCATTTGGTCATCTATTGTTGAAGCCCGAAAATGAAGAGCAACTAACATTATCGAATAGATCACTTTTCCTCAATGTGTGAGAGTTAAACGTGACGTATTTCGTTTCTCCAAGCCACCACAAGAACCGAACGTTAGTAATAACATAGAACTGTGTTTTTTCTCTTTAGAAAGATATAAGAGATGATCCCAATCATTGACAGAATCCCAAGAAGAACTTGAAAAAGGAATATCACATCCATCTAAAAAACGAGCTTCCACATATCCGGTAGCAATGTCGCATCGAGAAAATTGATTAGCAGAATTCAAAATTGCCATGACAAGAAGGACAGAGATGGTCCCGAAATATCCATACCACGCGAAGAGAGATTCAAATCTATGAGGGAGACGGTCATGGAAAGCCTTCCACATAAAAGATTGACGCTTCGGGGGATAGATTTATCCCAAGTAGTTGCAATGAGAAACGAGTGAGAATGATCTTTTGGTTCAATCCTTATAACGAGCTTCCTTTAACGGTTAAAAAGCTGCATTTAGGACCATAGACTTCCAAGTACCAAGTATCTTCATTGACATCATCATTTAGTGACCGATCTTATCGTTTCCGGCCAACTTTCTGGCAGCCTTTTTTTTTCTCAATCGGGATCTTCTTTTCTGTGGGTATGGCGTATCTTTCTCTATGATACTTCCTTATGGTCTCCGAAATTTTATCAGCGTTTACATGGCTTGATTGGTCATGTTCTTTCTGTTGCCCTTTAATTCGACATGGAGCTCCATCATAACAGAAGTTAACTCCCTTAAGTCAAAGTCCGTTGATCTCATTTTCATTGTAAGATTTGTGTGGGAAAAGCGTACAGTAAGCTTTGAAGATCTTGGATTGCGATAATCTTCTCAAGCTTATCTTTTCCTGTTTCGGTTGCTCTTGAAGAGAATAATAGACACTATCGGTGCTGATTAGATGAATACGTTTTATCATATTTTTTTCGTCGTCTTGTTCGAGGATCGGTGTAGGAGTCAAAACACGTGATCACGGTTTCGTTTCACATGATACAATTTTTATTATTTTTTTAATATGGTTATTTTATCTAATATGGATGGATAGCATGGTTGTGGGACTTAATGGCATGGGTTTATCAAGTCTTAGTCAAGGGATGTTCGATCTTTGTTTAGATGAGGCTTTCTCATAAAAAATGGAGTTCACTAACTCGATGATTAAAAAGTATTCCGATTAAGGTAACGTTTTTGCTTGGAAACTTTATCTCGATCGTTTTATACTACTAGATTGAATTTGTCTGTAGGAATGTCTCGCTTCCGCATCTTTGGCTTGTCCTCCTTTGTGGGAAAATCACGTGCTCGACGGATTCGCTCCCATTTATTCTTCAGGTGGGTTCTCTGTGGCGAAAGGATTTTCAAGAAGTTAATTTGTAGATGTGGATTTTAGTTGTTCATTCTCTTATGTGTCGTACGAAGATTGACTCTCTTGGTTCAAATCTATCGTTAGGTTCTAAGTCGAAAGATGGTGTTGGAAGGCGGGTTTTACGTCTCTGTGGAACCTTCTGGAAACTTAGGAACATTCCTGTTTTGGTTCCTCTTCCCCGAAAGGTATGCTATTTCGACAATATTATTTTACGCTCTTTGTATTGGTGTGTAGTAGCATGTAATAGGAACTTTGAATTGGTTAGATGGCTTCAAACACCCTTTTTTGATTCCTTTTAATTTTTTGCTCCTTGACTAGATGGTTCTTAATAAAGTCGCGTTCAAAAAAAATCTACAAAAGCATCTAGCCATCAAAGCTTGACCAATATTCAAGCCATTTCAGTCACCTCAATGCTTCAAACCAGGCGGAATTTTGTGTCTTGATTAGTGTTCATTTTGCTCATGACTCACTGGTTAGCCCACAATAAGAATGAGAATGGAAGAAAAGTAATATCTTCGTGCAATGTATCTAATGAACGTTTTGGACATTCTTGGCCATTTGTGGTGCAAATCCTAAACCGGTTTTTTTAAAAAACACCGTTATAAAAAACGAAACCGGTTTTTTAAAAAACCGATACCGGTTTTTTAAAAAACCGATTTTTTTAACCGAACCGGTTAGACCGGTTTTCGGGTTTTTTACGATACCGGTTTTTTACCGGTTTTAAAACCGGGTTTAACCGGGTTTTAAAAAAAACGGTTAAACCCGGTTATTTTATTTATTTTTTAATTTTTAATTTTTTTTTTTATAACCGTTAATAGTTTTTAAAAAAAAAAAATCCGGTTTTAACCGGTTAAAAAAAACGCAGTAACATGGAAGTCAAACTAGCCGTTACATTTTTTTAAAAAAAAACCCGGTTTTAACCGGTTATTTTCGGTTTTAAAAAAAAATCCAACGGCTACTAGCCGTTTATACCGGGTTTTTTTGTGTGTGTGTTTTTTGATGATTTTAGAGCATGGCTTAGTACTATAAATACATGTAATGGGTTGGGGTTGAAAACACATCAAAAACACTCATTAATCTCTCTTTTTCTCTCTAATCGTGATATATATACTCTAATTTCTCAAATCCCGCTATAATGGAAAACTCACATTCACAACAAGCTTCCACTAATGCCTCAGTTTTTCTTCTATACTAGCATGGGTCGGAAAAATTGACACAATATGGAAGATGTGGTTGGATTAGGACCAACTACGAGAAAAGGCGATGTTTGGTCTAATTACGATGATGGTGTATTTATGATTGATTGTGGTGGAAAAGGCGCGTTTTTGCAAGAAGTACTCAAATTTTATAACCCCGCGTCTAATACTAACACTCCAGACTCATAAGAACGGTTGTAATGCGTTAGCCAAAATGATACGTCACAAGGTACTATTGGTGCGGATGGTCAAGTTTTTATATTTGATAATGATGCAGTTCGACTTGATTTTACGAAGTTTGTCATTCAACAAGCGCTTCCATTCAACCACTTCGACAACGTCAAGCTTACGGAAGATTCATCAAAAGGAGGTACAACCGCGGTTTCACAAGTAAGTCGTTACTACTCTTAGAAAGTGATGCTTTTAAATTATGCGGAATACGGGTCTAAAAAGATATTATTGATGGTTTTACGTGATTACAAATATGGTGTTTCTATAACTCGGATACTTGGATCTCCGCACCACATGGTACGAAAAATTCACTTATTTAGCCGTTACGGTCATTGGTTTTAATCCCGTATCTTGGTTAGTTAAGTGAAGCGGACAATTGCTTTTAAACTATTTGGTTATCCTCATACGGATCTAATTAAGAAACATTTTACATGACACTTTAATTGAAAATATAATTTAGATAATTAAGTTTTTACGATTTCATAGATTATGCATCCACTATAATACTAGAGATATGGAATTGTTTTAAAATTACGTATATAAAACCCGTTTAGATGGTCTTTTTTTTTCATTTTCAACGTTGTGATTTGCTTGTTTATATTTATCCGTGCAAGCGGCATTCAAATTATATGATAGTTTATGGATGAAAATTTAGGGGGTTTATTAAGTAACTATTATAGTTCGAGTAACGAACGACAAATGAACTATAGACGTTTTCGTAAACCAATGTGGTGAAGAACCCTAGGACCTTGCTTATGATAATAATACTAGGTTGGAATTCTACTTGCATGATGTTTTGAAATTATAGTACGGACAACGTGAGACTTCTTAAACGTTTTTAATGAAATACTTGTTAATAGTAATAAGTCCGTTCGATAAGCGATCCAAGGGTTTGGTGATCTTCTAATGATTTAACTATTTTTTACAAGTTTTTAAGAAGTATCGGCAACAATGTATATTATCGGGTTGTTTATTACCCAATCTAGCTCATTAGTTTTAAATCAATTTATGCTATGACGGAATAAATTAGACGAATTAAAACCTCCCTAGTCAAATGATTAGAAGAAATGGTTAAAGTATATTAAAAGAATTGGTAAAATATTTTGTATTTTACCTTTGGTTTTTACTTGGTTCCGCCGCACTTAATCCATGTTAAATGTTTGGAGGCGTAGAAATTTTAATAACAAGAATAATGAACAATTTAGACTTATTCTTCTGGGTTAGACGCTAACAGCCCTGACTCCCAACTATATAAACTCCCAATTTTTTCTCATTATACGATAACTTTAAATAATTATTTGGATTTTATGCAAACAAATTATGGTCAAAGACAAAACCCAATTGTTGTTAATCTAATGTGGGCCGGATCGTCCCGATGGAATGACATTAATTATAAACATTTATTATAGTTTATATTTGAAGACGCTACAAAGCAAAAGTCAACGAAATCCGGCCCCAACAAGCGCGGTTGAGACATTATATTGGCTACAACTTTTTAATAACTGTAAGGCCCCGATGAGTTTTACAAACTTTGACATTTTGGCTTGGTGGAAAGAAGGAATCCAATTCCAATTTTATCCGCTATGACTCGTGTCTTATTAACGGTTTCCAAGCTTCGGCGTAGCTTTCGAATCGCCTTTTCTATTAGCGGTTAGAATTATATCGGAAAGAGGTTCAAGAGCTAACCCCGAATTCCGTGGAAGTATGTGTTGTTTGAAAGATTACTATTGAACGGAGTAGATTGATATAGGTACAACATGAAACATCGTTGGAAGGTCCGATATTAGAAGACGTTGAAGAAACTATAGCAAGAGAAGAAGTTGATTTAGGGATATCACCTCCGAATACCGAATTAGATGAAGGTGAGTTTGAAGACTTAGATATTGAACACGTAGATGTAGAAGATTTTTTGGAAGATTTAATGGATTGAGTATAACGGGTGATGGCAATGCCGAAGCTCGACATACTTGAGTACACTAATATGTTTCGGGTGTGGCAATGCCGAAGCTCGAAATGTTATTTGTATTTATATATTTTTAGTTGTATAATTGTATCTGTTTAAATAAAAGTTTTTATGGTTGTATTTTTTTTGTATGTTTCCGGTGCAAATAAAAAGTTAGTCGATTGTATTTGTTTTGTTGTTTCCCGGATGTTATTGTTTAATTAAATGTTTTATAATTAACAAGTTTATTAAATAAATGTTCAACAGTTTTAAATCCGAAAAAAATCCGAACGGTATAAAAAACCGATTTAGAACATTTATAACCGAAAAAAAAAACCGAACCGGTAAAAAAAACCGATCCGAAAATTATATCCCGAAAAAACCGTTTCCGAACATTTTAAACCGGAAAAAACCTTGATTTCGAAAAAATCGAAAAAACCGAATACGGTTCTATTGAAAACACGGTTTTCTAAAATAACCGAAAACGTTTTTGTTTTAACCGATTTTTTTCACCACTACTTTGGCACCTCAAACAAAAGTTGGTATATCTTGATTAAAAATGAACACTAAAAGTGAAAAACGAAAAATGATAAATTATATGAACATTTAAAGTGAAAAAAATATGATAAAAAAAAACTACTCAGAAGTTGGTCGAAATTTAATCGGAGAAGATAAAGTATTTATTATGGTGGTAAACTAGTAACTTATTCGTCTAACATTGCATTAAAAAAAGTTGGGAATATAAAATTGAGAAAAAAAAGTTGAGTACTTTTGATTGAAAGTAAGTATAAGTTAGGTATATTTTTGTGCGATTTGTTTTTTTTTTTAATTAACAAATTACATGTGATTTTATAAATCACGGGTGATTTTTCTGGACGAAAATTTTAACACTAAAAAATGGTTAAAAGTATATCAAAGTGGCCATCTACTAAAAGATAAAAATATTCTCGTCGCGATAGTGTATTTTTTGTAGCTTAACAATTTACCATTTGCAAGATATGTTGTTTTAAAAAAAATGTAAAAAATGAGTTTTTCTTTATTTGATAAAAAATAAATGACTATGATTCACTTATTTGATCTTTAAAAAAAAGTGATATATGTTGATCTCATCTCATAATTACATATACACATTGTGGATGTTCCGAATTAAAATATGACTATCATAACTAGTTATAAGTCCCGTTCACGCACGTAGTTTACACATGAATTCAAATATATTTTAAAATTCTAGTTTAATATACGAACATATAAATATATGCTCGTGTTTAAAGTTTTAGTTTTTATGTAAAAAAATTCATTATGTATTAAAATCGATTTATATATTGTAAAGATTTTTGTTGGATGAAAGATTTAACTTTGTTTAAGTGACGTGTATGTTGAGGTTTATGTTGTTTAAATTTAATTATTAATATCATGTTGTACACAATATGTGAGTTTAATAACACATGATGAACGTTGATGAAGTTAAAATATACAGGTTGTAAAAATGTTTTTCAGATAGCTTATATAATCTTTAAATAAGAATTACATTAGTCGTTATTATAAGTACAATCGCGTATATTTGTTTTCATATCACAATAATTCGTGCTTATATTTGATATTTATATTTATGTTAATAATAATTTAGCTATATTTAATATTCAAACCCATGTATGATATCATGTTATACACAATATGCGAGTTTAATAAAACATGATTAACGATGATAAAGTTAAACTATAAAGTTTTTTTAAAATGTTTTTTCAGATATCCTTATATAAACTTTAAATAAGAATTACATTTGTCGTTGTTATAATTTATAAGTACAATCTTGTAGTTTTCATATCATATCACAGTAATTCGGGCTTACATTTGATATTTATATTTTTGTTAATAATAGTTTAGCCTGCTATTTTCTATTTCAAACCCGTGTACGCTTATGATAAACTTTAAAATGTAATAACAATGAAGTCATTATTGAAGTATATAGTAAAAATATTTTATTTTTTCCGGAGATATTCTTACTTAAACTCATAAAAGGGAAAAAAAAACATGAGTTGTTTGTATACGTACGCAAATCGTGTATTTATTTACAGCACAATATTTCTTGCTTTTAATTTTGATTCTATCAATAATCTTGTGCCTTTATATGTTATATTTTTATTACAAACACGATATGTTGTATCTTTTAAATATAAAGTCCTAAGGTTTCAAGTATAAAAAGATTTATTTATTTACCCCTCCCCCACCCAACCAACCCCCCCCCCCCCCCACCCCCCCCCCACACTCCCCCCCCCCTCCCCCCCCCCCCCCCCACCCCCACCCCCCCCCCCCCCACCCCCCCACCCCCCCCCCTCCCCCCCCCCCCCCCAACCCCCCCCCCCCCCCCCCCCCCCCCCCCCCCTCCCCCCCGCCCCACCCCCCCCCCCCCCCCCCCCACCCCCCCCCCCACCCCTCCCACCCACCCCCCCCCCCCCCCCCCCCCCCCCCCCCCCCCCCCCCCCCCCCCCCCCCAATGGTTTATTATAAAAAATATTGAAAAACCTTATAAATTTACACTTAACTCTATATAACTTAGTTAAAATTAAACCATCAAAGTTTTATTAATTATCTCTTCTTTTTTATATTTTTGTTTTCACAAATTTGACACATATATTTTTATGTATTTTTTTTCTCCACCAAATTTTTTTATTTTGACCAAATTAGATTTAATTTTGACTTTTTTTAACCAATCAGATCGCACCCTTTTTGTTTATAGCGTTAAAAATAAAGCGACTCTGATTTGGTACTATAATTTTGTTTGCAATAAGATTGTTTTGTCACAAAAATTCCGAATTGATGTAATTCTTTTATTATATAAAAGATTAAGAAATTTTAAAATATGAGTTAAACCTGTGTAACTCTATTATTTGTGTTTTACTTTCTTAACGAATTCTATCCGAGCTCCTTTGTGTTAAACAATTAAGCTGTCTCACTTACCGGAAAACTTTTGTATTGATTTCTCTCACCCTCCTTACTCCAATGTTAGTACGTTCGTTTTACTTTACGTGCGTATTCTTAGTATAAATTGAACAACGTCTTGGGTGGTGTGTGTTGCTGATAACAACAGCAAATTTGGGTAAAAAGGGTCTTACTATGGAAAGACGAAAAGAACTTATAAACTCTTTGATTACATGTTCGGGAAGCTGCGTAATTTTCTTTAATCGAACATTATGTGGATACATTGCATTTGGAGATTACTGTAAATATACAAGTGTGTGAATATATAACTATAAATTAAGAATCAGGGAAATGGAGGTCGTTTTCAGATAGTATGATAAAAAAAAATGAATAATATTATTTCTTTTATATTTAATATAAATGAATAAAAATATGCATAGTCACTCCTAATATGACATGTGTCAATGGATTTGAAGATCACTAAACAACCAGATCGTATGATTCTCTCTATTTGTTACTCCCTCTGTCTCAAAATAATTATCCCCCGACAAAAAACACTCAGTTTAAGAAAACATAATCATTACTGCATTCTCTCTCTTACTTTTTTTGCAAAATGACAGTTTTACCCTTATAGAATTAATTAAAGCTTTGAATAAAGTTTGTAATTTATAGTATCATTAAGTGCAATATGGTAAACTTGGCACATCACTCACAACTATATTTGGAAGGGGACAATAATTTTGGGACAACTCAAAATGGAAAAGTGACTATTAATTTGGGACGGAGGGAGTATGCGTTTTTTCAATATAATATTCAGTATTTGGTACTTTTTGTACCTCCAATCAGTTGGCAACCCCATTGATAAACATAGTCTAAGGTAGGTTAGCAATTGTGGGACCCTTTTTTGGAAAGTGAATAATATAAGCCTTTGATCTTGATATATATGTTTTAGAATACGACATTTTCTCAACCAAATCTCCTACAAGAAAATATCTAAAGCTTAGAGCCCCAGGTGTCATAAACACCATAACATCATTTTTTGACTGACACGTCAGCGTCACATCAGCATAACACCAACACCAACACCACTCCCCTTATCATAACACCAAATAACACCACCCACCTCTTTATTTTCATAAAACCCCCTTTAATTATTTTATTCATTTAACAAACTAATCATTTCATTCATTAAATTCAAATACACATTACAATACTAAAAAAACACACATTAAAAAAAATTCCGAAATTAAAAAAAAAATACGCCCCGGCGACTAATCTTCTTCAACTTCGCGCCAAATATGGTTCATAAGGTTTTGTTGGAGACTAATATGCGTATCTCTGTCTCTTAATTCTTTTGCTTTACGACGTTGGGTTTCACATCGATCGATCCACATTGTTTGCATTGACATTGCGGGATTAGAATACACATGTTTGAAGTCAACAACCGACATATTTTGATCTTCTAAGATCATGTTATGCATTATAATGCCAGCATGCATGATTCTACGTAATGTGTTAACTTCGTATGCACGTGCCGGTTGTTGGATAAGTCCCCAACGTCCTTGGAGAACACCGAAAGCACGTTCGACATCTTTCCGTGCACTTTCTTGACGCTGTTTAAAGTACGTATGCTTCGGATCAGTTGCAACCGTGTATGATTTGACGAAACTTGCCCACTCTGGGTAAATTCCATCGGCCAAGTAATACCCATTACGATACTCAACTCCGTTTACCACATACGGAACCACATGGGCTAAGTCATCTAATAGGTCGTCGAATAACGGAGAATTATCTAAAACATTAATATCGTTATTCGCACCCGCCATCCCATAAAACGCATGCCAAATCCACAAATCTTGCGAAGCTACAGCTTCAAGCATTATAGTAGGGTATTTTTTATCACCCCTACCGTATTGACCTTGCCATGACACTGGACAATTTTTCCATTCCCAGTGCATACAATCAATACTTCCAAGCATTCCCGGAAAACCATGAACATTGTTATGCTTTTGTTGTATTTTTACAACGTCTTTAGATGTTGGCTTTCTTAAATACTTCGGCATATACAATTCAATGATGCACATATTAAAGAAAAATAGAGCATCTCGTGCAGTATGCTCACTCATTTGCAAATATTCATCAAACGCGTCGGGTGTGTTGTCGTATGTCATTTGGGGTATGGCAGCTGTGCACTTCATAAGAGCACTAATACTCATTCGACCTGTACAATCGAGTCGAGATGTGAAGAAATAAAAATGTTGTGGGAGAGGATTATCCGTATAACTTGAAATGCCATTGACAATTTTTAGAAAAAGTTTACGGCTCATACGAAATCTTCTCCGAAAATAGTATTTTAGTGTAATGTTGTTTTAATTTAATGTTTTAAATAAAGTATTGTATTTTAAATTCCGTTATTATATTTTCAAATTTTGAATTCCAACGGCTAGTTTTTCGTTATAAATACCCCCATCATCTCCTCATTATATCACACAACTTCTTATCCAACTATCCAGATGGATTCCAATTTCACTAACGAAAATGATCCATGGGAATACAGTCTTGATATAGACGATTCTGATCTCCATTTAACACATGTTCTGCGTTCGTCTAGTAGCGCACATGTTGAACCATCTCCATACACCCCAAATCCAGTTACCATAATACCCGGTCATGCGGGTGTTGTTCAACTCTCTAATAGTATATGTGTTGAACCATAGTTAGTGGCGCTAACCCACGCCCCACTGTTACAGTGCCACCAAAAGCATTCACATTGCATATGCGGGTGTAGTGTCTTTTTCTAAAATGTATGGACGTTGTTAGGGGAAATCCGTGTATATTGAATTAGCGCTTTTTGTGATTGATGACCCACTTTTTTCGGCTTATGTGCTTATCAAGTGACCATTAGCTCAGGTTGATAATCTCATATGTCGAGAAAAGTAAGCTTACGAGCTTTTCCGGTTTTAACAAAACTTGTAAGCCCAAAAAATAAGTTAATCCAAACACCTTGAAGATATGGGGTGTTTGGGATTGCTTATTTTTTATCACAAAAGTGAGACAAACATGAATACAACAAACTTGAGAGAATCTTTTCGATTGGCTAAAACGTGATAAGCAATTGATGAACTGAGTCATGTTATTTTCATTGCACGAGTATTTTTCTTTTATATATTTCTAAAGATAATTGTTTAAGCAAGAGGTTGTTGAGCCATGCCAAGAGGAAAGTGGGCACCTTTGGCATGCCCACGTAAATCAACCCTTAGTTTGAAGTTAACCTTAAACTTAAGTAATACAGATGCAACTAATTACTTTTCACTTTTAGCCATACAACTAAATATTAAACTCGACCGATTCTATTATCTATTGTTAGTAGTTGTCAACAAACTTGAAACAAGTTAGAATAAAAAGTAAACGAGTAACATAAGATTGAAAAAAGTAAAAAATAGAAACAAAAAATATTCAAACCGGAAGAAAGGATTGGTTGCCATGCACTCACATTCACAGGTCTACAAGTCAAGTGTACGAGTCATAAAGGTATGAAATATTATTCAATGGGACCACTTTTTCCTTCCTCTATAAGCTTCTATCTAGATTGAAAAAGAAAAAGAGTTAAGTACATTTTTTGTCCTTTTGGTTTGGTGTATTTTCTCACTTTTGGTTAAAAAAAAAAATGGTTTTGGTCCAAAACACATAGTTTCGTTCTACTTTTGGTCCAAAAGACATAGTTTCGTTACACTTTTGGTCCAAAAGACATAGTTTTCCGTTCACATTTTTAGTCACAAAAATTTAATTCAAATTCACCGTGATTGGACTAAAAGTGAAACGAAACTATGTTTTTGGACCAAAACCAAACCTTTTTTGAATTTTTGAACCAAAAGTGAACTCGCACCAAACCACAAAGACCAAAAATGTACTTAACTCATTAAAAAATATTTTAGTTTAGGAGTAGCGACCAAGAAATTCCTAACCCGATATGCTCTTTCCTTTTCAAACTTTTGGTAAATTATGGGGGATAGGTCAAGTCTTTTTTAAAACATTATTGTAATCTCTTTATGTTATTTTTTCATTTTTTTTGATATTTTTTATTATAAATTATAAACATCTGAATGTACAAACGAAAAATGATAAAAGTTAAAAATTAAAGTATTAAACTGATAAATAAATACCGAAAAATAAAATGATAACAAATTATGTTCAACTATTAGCAAAAAAAAGTCAAAAAAAATAATTATGCTAAAATGGTGGGCCACGGGGTACCATTGTAGTACCCGTAAAGTATAACTAAAAGTCTAAAAACATTCACAATGCATAAATCATGAAAAACTAGGGGTGTTTAGTGTTTTGGTTTGACACCGAACAAACAAAAAAATAAACAGGACCGGAAATTTTAACTGGTGTATGGTCTGATTTATAACCGAACCGAAATATTTAATTGGTGTTTGGTTTGGTTATGGTTTGACAAAAATAAAACCAAACCAAACCAAAAAAACAAACATATCTATACACATAAAAAAAAGATTAATTTACCATATACTAAAGGCCAATTAAAACGACGCATTTTAGTGTCGTTTTGAACCCATTCCTCTTTAGCCCATTTAGGGCTCATCACTAGGGTCTATCACTGCAAGTCAAATAAACAGAGTGATTAATGAGTGGGTAGCTAAAATTGAAACCCTTACTCGGCTATTGATATTTAGGTGGATTTTGATAATTTTTGAATATTTTCGATAGTATAATTTAGACCTTTACTTGAAATGAATGTGTGCATATATCATATACAATTTTTATGTTGGGTTTTGTTGTTGAATTTATCAATTTTTCATATTTTTTAAGTTGTTTATATAAAAAATAAATAAATATATAATTTTTCATATATCTAAAACTTTTGGTTTCTTAAACTTTGTTTTTCTTTGTTGAACTACTTGAGCTCTTTGTGAGACCTTTTTTGTTAATTTTATTTGAAAATTTGTGTTTTATTCATAACTCTTACATTATATTTTTGAGTTTACTTGAATATGATTTTTTTGGTTTTAACCGAAACCAAACCGATTCATATTTTAGTGTACTGTTGATCTTATCGGTTCTATATTTGGTTTTGTTTTGGATTTGAGTTTTTTTTTATTTTTTTTTTTTTTTTTTTTCACAAAAAAATCATAAAAAACCGAGAACCCGAACCATACTAACCACACAGAACCCAAAATCAAACTGATGAAAACCACCCATGAAAAACATTTTGTTATTCCTAGTATAAAGTTTTTGGAAAAGCTTTTTTGCATTGTAGCATGAAGTTCTGCAAAATCTTTTTACAAAAGACTTCGCCCACCAAGCTTTTGCAAAAACTTATTAGTCATTAATAACTTAGGTATTCAAGGTGTTCAATGCAACTACACTCAAAAAATATACATTAAATGCAAAAAGTCATTAAAGACTTTTTACATTGTGGATGCTCTAAGTTCGTTATACAAATCTTAGGTAAGGAAGTTTTGCACTTGAATAAAAAGCATGAACTATCGTTTTGTTGTAGGTGTCGCTATCCAAATCATAGAGTATCTCTAATGCAGAAATTACAATAGTTTCTTATTATTTGATTGTGACTTAAACATAACATCATTTATATCCCCCAAAAACACTATTAATTCGGACTAATAACCATAAATATGACAATATATATTGCAAATATGTTTTATTGTGTTTATTAGTCTTGCAGTAATAAAAGAATTTAAAAACAAAGCAAAACAGTGATTCGGATTAAGTTTTGAACGACGTCTACACGTTTTTTCAAGATCAAGACGAATGTTCTAAAAATTTCCCCCTGAGCACTCATTGGATAAAACAACGAGATTATGAGTCCAACGGTGCTTTCAATCAATTATTGGATGGGCCGACCGAACAACCATTTATATGGGCCGGACCGATACCCTACTAATTAGAAGCCAAGATTAAAAAGGCTAGCCAAAGTCAATGATTCATTTTAGGCCCAAGACTTGCCATAATACTAAACTTACGTATCCCAACAGTTGACAAAGCCCAATGAAATGCTCTTTCTACTTAGTGAATATGCAACTAAGAAGAATAGCAGCGATTGAACCTCACTCTCACAAAATTAATTCATTATAGCGAGTATTCACCCCCACTCGCACGCACTAACATTTTCTTGGCAAATCCAAGACCAACACGTGGCAACTTCATAAACGAGGTCAATGGTTATGATTGGCAATTTATGTCAATGATTGGGTGGCGTTCTTTACAAGCAACAATTTGATTGGATGAGACGCATTTATTGGTATTGGTATAAGGGCGAAAAGACAATTTTGCCCCCCAACTTTGGCTATAAGAAAAGAATACGCAGCAGCATTTCATATTATTAGTTTTAGTAGTAGTTTTAGAATTCTCTCAAAAAAATATTTAGGCCCCGTTTGGTTCACGAAATCTTCAGGATTCTGAAAGAATTGGAATCTGATTCCATTCCAGAACGTGTTTGGTTGGCAGATTCAGGGAATTCAGAATCTGAATTCCATTCCTTAATGTGTTTGGTTGGTAAACGAAATGCAATGAAAATCCCTCAAAATCCCATACATGTAGAATTCACATTCCATAGCAATATGAAAAGAATGTTTACAATTCCATGGAATTTGTTATTTTCATCATCAAAAATCAATTATTATTATTATTATTTTTATTATTATTATTCAGTTATATTTACTAATTATAAATAAAAATTATTGTTTATTAAAAGTATTATTTATTTAAAATTAAATACAAATTATTATTTTTAAATATAAATTATAAATAAAAAATTTAATAATAATAATCATTTATTTAATATTAAATAAAAATCATATTTTATATAAAAATACTATAAATTAAATAATATTAAATATAATAAGGTTTTATATTACTAATATATTACATAATATTTTAAAATAATTATTTTTATTAATTTAAAATTAAAATAAAATTTAAATTATTTTAATATAATTTTTTTAAACTAAAATAATTTTTTTATATATTTTAATATAATTTATTTTTTCCCACCTATTTTTTCCATCCAAACACGCGTTACTTTTGCAAATTCTAATTCCTTCAATTTTTAAATCCTTGACATTCCAATTCCTTCACATTCCAATTCCTTAGACATATTCCAATTCCACCAAAATCATTCTGTGAACCAAACGGGGCCTTTACTTATATAGGTCTTTATTTCAGCTTATTAGCATTCTTGTAAAAGCTTTTTAAAAGCTATTAGCTTAGTTTCTTAAATCCTTTTGCTTTTAAATAAAAGATTGGTTGGTTATATTTAAAAGTCTTATTAATACGTCTTGTTACTTTTCTTTTCTTTTCGTATCATAAATCCAAATAAGCTGTTCCTTAGCTTATTTTGGATCTTCGACTCTCATAGCTTATTTATCGAGTAAGCTTCCTAAAGCTTATCCGGAATTCAAGCCATATCACTCGTTAGTTTTTTATTCCCATAGCTTATTCGAGTTTATCTTTTTCTAGCTTATCTATTTTGTTTATTCCTTTGTTAAGCTCGTCTTTGAAACATTTAAAAGAGGAGTCAACGACTTATTGCTCGTTGTATAATTTTAAGCTAGTCACTTTTTAAGTTTCGAGAGCAACTTAGACTAGTAGCTTATTTTGTTGTTTTCTTAGATCTAGCTTTATAACTTGTTCTTAACATAAATCGGTATGCATTATTTGGTTCTATTTTTAATCTCGATTCGAAGAAGTCATTAAAAAAAAGTGATCGACGAATATGAGTTACTCGGCTTAATTTCATAATCGCTGTTTGTCCCACTTACGTACTCGATAGGAGCTTATTATTGGATCTTAGCTTATCGTTTTTTATAATTTTAGTTAAAGGTTTGGTTGCTTATAAGTTTTCTAAGCTCGATTCGAATCCATAAGTACACAACGAAGTGCAAATGAGTCAGTATCGGCTTTATTAAGCCTATCACTTTGGGATTTTCGAGAGCTTATAGCTTAGTTAAAAAAAGTCTTTGTCTTCGCTTAATAGAAAAACATATTTAGTTTTGAATGGTTAAAAATGGTTTAACATCATATCTCCCCAGCTAGTTCGATTTTGTGTATTTGTAGTTCTTTTTGAGGAACTGAAAAACGTTTTCTACTAACAGAAAGATCAAGTGTGTGGTTTTGGGCTTGGCCCAATTGATTCATAAAAACAGAAAGTAGATTTAAAAAAACAGTTTCTGATTAGTAAGGAGTGATCAAAAGTAATATTAAGCTTGTTGATTTTGTCTTAACTTTGTTTGATTTGTGATGACGAATTCGGTTCAACTCTTGAGGCGTGAAGCTTAAGGGTCTAGTAAACTAGCTTAATATTTTAAGTTTAAAGCTTTAAGCTCCTAAACTTATTTATTTTGATAGATTATTAGATCGGGTGGTTTTATATCCATTCAACGGTTCTGACTCAGGTTCTATTTCCTTTCTCTTTTCAATTCATTAGTGTAGATTTATTTAGTTTAATATGTCTTTATTTGCTTATTTGATGATTATTATGCTTAGTGAGTAGTTTACTAGTGCTTATTAAGTGATATTGTGAGTTGGGAATTAAGTATGGATTTGAAAAAGGTTTAGTTGATTAATAATTTTTTCGGATTATTTAGATTTGTCATTTGGTTGTATGAAGGGCAAAATCCAAAAAATAATCAAATAACACATCTAGTAATTAGTATTTTTTAAGGGATCGTTTTCAATAAAAACCAACGTTGTGAGAAAATCGTCTTTTCTAAGGATAATAATTCGTTAATAAACCTTAATTCACACTTGAGAAACTTTTCACGTCACTTAGCAAGCATGTTCGTCTTATATCTCTTTTAGATCATTTTAGCATAATCCTAGTAGTATAATTGTTAGTATAATTTTTACATCTTTAATTAGTATAATCTTTAATATTAAAAATAGTTTTTTTTATCAAAAACCAAAAGTAAAAGATAATCAAGCATTTAATTTTCAAACATAAATGTGGTTTTCAATTCAATTCTTGTTGGGATTTCGACACTCGGAAGATTGATCATTGTTTGTCCTCAAACAATTTTTATATCTAACGGGGATATTATTACCGATACGTTATCGACGAATCAGTTTTTTGGCGCCGTTGCCGAGGAAGATTGTCCGATTTTCACGTGTTGTTTTGAAGTGAATGCCTTGAAGATCCTTCCTCTTTTGAAAGTTTAAATTTGTACTTATAAAAAAAATCAAAAAAATATTTTCTATTTCTATTTTATTTTCTTTTATATAAAAATTTTAAAAATACCAAAAATATTTTCATTTTATTTTCTCTATAAAAAATCAAAAAAAAATTCTTTTATTTATTTCTATTTTAGTGCATGAGCACTCGTTAATCTTCTTCTAATCTCGTTCCTCCGTCTACTAATCCCGACAGCATTATCCGAAATCGACGACGAAATCTGTGGTGAATTCCCGTCTCTATAACTCGATTTTTGAAGAGATATATATTGGCTAATGATCGAATAAATGTTCAAGAACCGCCTCTATTGTGGATCCAAATTTTCAAAACCCTAATCCAGATCTCCGTCCGAGTGGAGGAGTTATACTTCATTGCTCCTACCTATGGGTGTGTGGGGTATGCAATCGTTGTAACCCCCTATTCTTGCTAATCAATTCGAATTGACGATCAATTTACTTAATCTAGTAACCTTCATCGCTTTTCATGGTTTTGAAAACGATGATCCTCATTCTCATATTCGAAGATTCACGAAAATAACACAAACAGTTAAACTTAATAACGTCCCGAACGACGTTGTTAAACTATTGTTATTTCCATTTTCTCTTGAGGATCAGCTGGACTAATTGGCTTCAAAAAGAACGTCCTAATTCTAACACAACTTGGAACAATATTTTATGCAAGTTCGTGAAATCCCCCGGCTTATTTTCCTCCTTCTAGACACGCAAATCATCTAAATGAAATAACCAAATTCAACAACAGATTCGGTAAGACCTTTTCTGAAGCCAAGGACCGATTTAAAGATCTTCTTAAACAATGTCCCCATCCTGGCTATTCTCCTCGTCGCATCAGATTGATACTTTCTAGAATAGTTTAAA
This sequence comes from Tanacetum coccineum, assembly GCA_026074375.1. Lineage (NCBI taxonomy): Eukaryota > Viridiplantae > Streptophyta > Magnoliopsida > Asterales > Asteraceae > Tanacetum > Tanacetum coccineum. The sequence goes on from BQNB010080117.1 coordinate 27,343, forward strand.
TCAATCTAAGCAATATTCTCTTAATTCTGTAGTTGGTGGTAATTTCTTGACTAAGAATACCAAAGAAGCTTTGACTATTATTGAGAACAAATCTAAAGTTCAAACTTCCCGAAACAAACCTCAAGTTTCAAGTGCTAGTGTTAAGCTCAACAAGATGCTGCTATTACTGGCTCTTCACTTACAGTTGAAGTCTCTCGACTCTCCTCTGAACCGAACCCAATAGTTCGAACAAAAATGTTGTGAGACTTGTGGTGGTCCTCATTCTTATACCGAGTGTCAAGCCGCCGGTGGCTACACTCAAGAGGACGTATATGCTACTACGGGTACCTATAATGCGGGTGGTAACTCTTACCAACCTCAAGGAAATCGTAATCTGCTTAGTTATCGTTCAAATAATTATCTTAGACCACCCGGTTTTAATCAGCCTAATAATCAGAATCGGGGAAATTATCAAAATAATCAAAACATGAACCAGAATCAGAACTAAAATCGATATAATCAAGGTTATCAAAACCAAGGGTATAATCAAAACAGGGGTCAGAATTACAACCAAATAAATAATTACAATCAAAATCAGGGATATAATCAAGGTCAGAATGTTAATCAGAATCAAGCTCAGTTGAATGTGCCATCTTTGGAAGAAATGATGCTACAACATATGAGATCGACTGAAGCTAAAATGCAACAAATGCAAGATCACAATAACCAACAAATGCAACAATTAAAAACCCAAAATACCCAAATGGAAAATATGATGGGTCAAATGCAAAAGGCTCTCCAGGAGAGACCTTGGGGTGTGCTTCCGAGAAACACCGTTCCCAACCCACAGGAAGATCTTAAAGTTATCACTACACGGAGTGGTGTTACTATAGTTGGAGCCTCAGTTCCTCATCCTCCTCTTTCTTCTTCTAAGGAGGTGGAACGAGACCCGAAGTTGACCACGGACCAGGTACTCACCGAGAGTACCACAAGAGTCCTATCTCCGGTAATCCAGCCGTCTCCCGCTTCTACTGAGCTTCTTCATGCTCCTGTTTCTTCTCCTGTGATTCCTGAGCCTAATCCGCATCAACCTTCGATACCATATCCATCGAGGTTGAATAAGGAAAAGTTGCAAGGTAAAGCTGATATCCAAATTCATAGTTTCTTACAAATGTTTAAAAAGATACACTTCAATATCAGCTTTGCCGAGGCTTTAGCTCACATGCCTAAATTCGCTAAAATGGTTAAAGATCTCCTTACAAATAAGGAGAAACTTCTTGAAATGGCAAATACACCCTTGAATGAGAACTGCTCAGCTGTGCTCCTCAAAAAGTTACCTGAAAAACTTGGAGACACTAGGAGGTTTCTCATTCCATGTGATTTCTATGGGCTCGAGTCATGCATGGCCCTAGCCGATCTAGGTGCTAGCATTAACTTGATGCCACTTTCTGTGTGGAAGACACTATCCCTTCCTGATCTTTCTACCACTCGAATGACCCTCGAGTTAGCTACCCGGACTGTTGCTTATCCAGCCGGTATAGCCGAGGATGTCTTCGTTCAAGTGGGAAAGTTTACCTTCCCAGCTGACTTTGTGGTAGTTGACTATGAGGTTGATCCTCGGGTTCCTCTTATCTTGGGGAGACCTTTTCTGAGGACGGCCCATGCTTTAGTTGACGTACACGGCGAAAAGTTAACTCTTCGAGTCGGTGATGAGGAATTGGTCTTTAATGTTGAAAGTACCTCGAAATATCCTCGAAAACATGGTGATGAATCAATCCATAAGATTGACATTCTTGATATTACATGCGAGGATCATTTCCATGAGGTGCTAAATGTTCAAAAGTCGATTAATCCAATGAGTGGCAGTCCCACTCCTTCTCCTGACCCTGTGGTCGAGTCTCTCTCCCCTTCTTTCACTCCCTTCGGGGATAGTGACTTTCTTTTGGAGGAGACCGACGCATTTCTTTCTCTAGATGATTCGATACCACCGGGTATTGATAATGGCATCTATGACTCGGAGGGAGATATTCTTTTTCTAGAAGAATTACTTAATGAAGATCCTACACCCAATCTCCCTCCTATTCCCCATCCTGTATGTTTGATTAATGAAACTGAAAAGATTAAATCTTCTATTGATGATCCTCCGGATCTTGAGCTCAAGGACTTACCCCCTCATCTCGAGTATGCATATCTAGAGGGTACTTCTAAGTTACCCGTCATTATTGCTAAAGACTTGAAGAGGGAGGAAAAAGAACAGCTTCAAAGGTTTTAAAATCACATAAACAGGCGATAACTTGGAAAATATATGATATTCGAGGCATTGACCCTAATTTTTGCACTCATACGATATTAATGAAAGATGATTTTAAATCGGCTGTTCAGCACCAGAGACGAGTAAATCCTAAAATCCATGAAGTAATCAAAGCAAAAGTTATAAAACTTCTCGATGCTGGATTGATTTATCCCATTTCTAATAGTCCTTGGGTGAGCCTGATTCATGTCGTACCCAAAAAGGGGGGTATGACGGTTATTACAAATGAAAATAATGAATTAATTCCCACAAGATTGGTCACGGGTTGGCGTGTTTGTATTGACTACTGAAAGTTAAACGACGCCACCAGCGAAGACCACTTTCCTCTCCCTTTTATGGATCAGATGTTAGAGCGTTTAGCAGGAAATGAATTTTATTGTTTCTTAGATGGATTT